>PVJA010033796.1:0-23032 GCA_004027025.1 Myocastor coypus | reverse complement strand
TGGCTATCCTTATAGCCCTTCTTTTTCTCCAATTGTCGGTCTGTTAACTTACATTCTCAACCCTCCAGCAGAAAAGCTTTGTGATACTATTACTCTATAACATAGGTACTGTGCTTATCATCACTGGCTTTCTGAGTATCAAATATCTTTGACTTAGCTTGGAAATGATATTTTCTGACCATCATTGATATTCTGATAATTTTCCATACAATGTGATATAAGCAGTTACACAATTTTGACGCAGATATTTGGAAATTCAAGGAGATACAAAACTGTAGCCTGTCAAGAATATGGTTTTTGGCCCAGTCTCTTATTTTCAAGTACTACTCTTGAGAGAATGACAGTAACTGAGTTTACACCAGGAGCAGTACATATCAAAAAGACAAGAGTGACATGTATTCCAAACATAATTTTAGCGTTGCATTGTGCTGTAATCAATATGCTGAACCTTTTGAAGGTTCTTGAGACCAATATCTGATTCATCCTGTGTACATAAGTGTATGGTTTTATTATTGATATGTTTTCTGCTTTGTCCCCTGCAGAATTTTAATAGTCCAACTAGAAACTACACTTCCACATCCCGGGCCTAAAACTACTTAGCTTCATTCAATGTGAATTTTCTTGTTTTAAGTGGGCATTTTATGTGTTTTATAAGTTGCATAGATGTATTGAAGTGTAAAATATTATAAAAGCTACAATTGTGTAACATATGAAAGAAAAAGATAGTTAAAGCATGACTTACCAGAGAATATATTAATTATAATACTAGAAAACCTGAGTCCAATTCCTAGATTTGATACCAAATTCTAATGTGGCTCACATGCTAGGTAACTGCTTTGGGGCTGTGAAAAACAAACTTAGGGAAATTCACATCTTGTTACCACAACGCAACAGGTGACCAAACATTACAGTAAATGTTTAAACTTAAAAAAAAAAAAAAAAAAAAAAAAAAAAGATTGCAGTAAATAGCACATTGGCATTAATCTCCCTGAAAAAATATTCTTTCTTGCTTTCACCACATTTATTTCATCATTCTTACCTGAAAACAATACAGAAGCTATATTTCCTGAGTGTCTTTATAAAGTTTGATCAAAAGTACAATGAAGGCTGCTACCAAATACCATTCAACAAAATGGCAGGCATGTGGAAACACCATACTGTGTCCTTACCTGCCCTGTTCTGCCACCATGTGACTTCTGGCTTTGCCCAAGTTCAGAAGTACATGTTTGCAATTGAGTCAGGAAATTGAAAACTACTAAACAGGACTTTCAGTACTGTTCCAGAAAATACCCAGAACAATCTGCATGCAAAGCAAAGGGCAAGGGGCAGTATTTCGAAGAGAATTAATGGCAATATATCTTTCACTGTAATGATTTCTTATTTAAATGTACTGTGCTTTCCAATCATAACTCATATATCTCACAATGTTTCAGAAATTTAAATTCAGATATGCATTGTTATGTTCCTGTGGATACACCAAGCATAAGCTGATCTGATATACGATATATTCAATTTCCCAAAGGATCCATGCATATCTGAAATGCAGAAAGAGATAACAATGAAGGAGAGAACTGATCTAATTATAAAATTATATATTTCATGTTAAAACATGTTTCATGCATTTTCAAACTTATAGATCCAAAATGGCCAGATCAACATTTAAAATTTAAGGTTTTGTAGGTCAATATTGCCACAAAATATATCCATTACTTATACACAGACTTTACAGTTGCTTAATTCTCTGTTTAATTCAGTACAAAAGTTTAAAAATTGGTCTTGTGTTTTGAATTTTAAATAGAATTGAATACAACTGATATGTTCTTAAATATAAATCAATTAGGAAAATCATTAGCATCATGTTATTTAGGAATATGTATTATGTATATTATTTCACTTCTTGAATATAAAGCGTTCACTTATTCATGCATTAATATGAGTCACTGATCATTTTCATCAAAGGATTCAAGGTGTAGGAATATTATCTCGATATTGGATTCAGATTTTTCTCTTTTAAATTAAAAACAGAAAACTTTTTTTTCCTTTAGATAAAGAATATGACATGATAGGATTTGCCCATCTTCACTTTCTGAGTGTTGTACTTCCTGAGTGTTGTCTACCCGTTTAGGGCTAACAAGAGCAACATTCCTTTCTTGCAGTTCATAAGGATGGTAAATAATTCCTCTAGTCACAGGCAGTTATAATCAGACTGGGTATACTGGGTCACTTCACTCAAGTCCCTGGGACCTCAGCTAGAAAGTCTTCATTTAACTTTGAGTAGGTAATCACAGGATTATTTACATAGGGAAGGATTAACAATTCCCAAAAATATTTTCTCACTTCTGTTGATGTCACTTTTGCTACTGTCTTGCTTAGCTGACCATATGGCCAGGTCCAGTTGTGTGAGGGTCTGGGAATAGAGAAGCAAAAACGAATTACAGGCCAGCAGAATACAGTCTCTCACGGGAAGCATAAAAGGTTACTGGTTTAATGTTTTATATCTTAATTTATGAAAGTACTGCTGGTGTCCAACCCTCTTCACCTGATCACTGCTTTTATATTTTGGCTGTTGTTGGTTTGTTGGTTGGTTAGTTGTTTTTATGTATTTAGTACAGGGTCTACGGTCTCGCTACACAGAACAGACGTGGAGTGATCCTCCTGTTATGAGCCTCCCAAGCGCTGGGACTACAAACGTGCACCTCCACACCCAGTCTCAATCACTGTCTCAGCTCACCCAGGGTCAGTACCAGCATAGAAGGCTGGGGATTGAACCCCTGGCCCCTGCACTCCACCTAAGTAGGCACTTTCATCCACTAAGCTATCTGGCTAGCCCTCTTTTGGCTCCTATGAGTTATTGTTATTTTTAAAAATATCTGAAACAATAGGAAAAATGACTAATCCTTGATTTCTTCTTCCATTGCTATCTTTTCCTTCTACATAATTGTAATAAAATCTAACTTAAATGTTTAATTTATTATCAGTTTTTAGGGCTGAAAATGTTTTGTCTCATATTTTTCATATATTTTAAGCCCATCCTTAACTGTTTCCATGCACTACAGAGGCCACATTTGTTGGCAACTTGATAATGCACGAAAGGCAAAAAAGAAACGTTACAAAATCTGTGTGGTAAGGAAAATTTGTGGAAGAACTGAGAATGTATATTTTAATATGATGATTAAAAGCTAACTAGTACACTAAAATAATAACATCTAAAGTAGGGGAACAAATGCAGAAAGCTAAAGAGGAAAACAGAGCAGAAACAATCTCTGAACTACAGAGAGAAAGGATAACTATAATGAAAGACTTAAATAATATTAAAGAAGACACTGAAATAAAATTGGAGAACAGAAAAATGATGCATTACCTGACTGAGCAATATATGAAAGAAATAGATCGCATGAAACGGTTTCAAAAATATATACAAGAAAATAAAATCTCAATCACAAGCTGGTAATATCATATGAATGAAAGTGAAGATAGAGGTTCAGATCTTGAAGACACAGTCACAGCTAGTGAAGAGATAAGAAAGGATCTCTTAAAAACAACAAGGATGCATGAAAAAAAAATTCAACATTTGCAAGATGATGCAAAAATGAACAATGTGAGATTAATAGGCATGAATGAGAAAGAAGGAGTCAATGCAAAGGACATGGAAAGAATATGGGCAGAAGTAATAGCAGAAAACTTCCAAAATATGAGAGAGCAATTGTATATTCAGGTAACGGAAGCATACAGAGCTCCAAATAACATCAACCCAACTAAAAACACAAACACACCCAGATATATAATAGTCAAGGTCCCAGAAATTCAGCAAAAGAATAATATTCTAAACTGCTGCTAGAGAAAAGACACACATAACATTTAAAGGAAAACTCATCAGAATAACAGCAGATTACTCTTCACAAACCATGAAGTTCAACAAGAGCATGGAGCGGAATACTTCAAGTCCTCCAGGAAAACAAATTTCAGCCCAGAGTACTATACACAGCAAAACTCTCCTTCAAATACAAGGGAGAAGTGCAATATTTCCATGACAAGGAAAAATTGAAGAATTTCATGACATCAAAGCCAACACTACACAGTATACTAACAAACATTTTATTTTATTTTATTTTATTTTTTGGTGGGACCGGGGTTCAAACTCACGACCTTGCACTTGCCCAGCAGGCACTTGTGCCTCGGAACTATCTCCCCAGCTCCACTAACAAATGTTTTAGAGAGGGACCAAAACAACCTGAATTCAACAAATGAGAAAAGAAAGATCCGACCAGATAGGGTAACCAACTAAACAGAGGAGAAAAAGTGGTAACAATAGCAAATAAAAGTCATGTAAATCATACCTAAATATGTTTCAATTATACCTATCAATGTAAATGGACTCAATTTTCTAATTAAAAGAGTAGACTGGCAGAGTGGATGAGGAAACAAAACCCAACAATGTGCTGTATACAAGAAACACACCTAATACTTACCTGGCAGGGGAGATACCATGATCATGAAGGTGGCTTTCCCAGGGTGAGGCTCATCCATTGGACTCCGAATGTGCTGACCCCTGCGATTTCCCCAAATGAGGGAAACTCGACTGCATAATTTGTGGTAGTGGGGGACTGCGTTTGCACTTTCCCCTGTTTATAAAAAAAAAGAAAAAAAAAAAAAACACACCTAACTCATAAAGAAACTCTTAGACTAAAAGTTAAAGGATGGAAAACAATATTACATGCTCCAACACCTCAAACTAAGCAAGGTACCAATTCTGTTTTCAGACAGTCTAAACTTCAAACCAAGATTGATCAAATGAAGTAAAGAAGGCCACTACATATTGGTTAGGGGAAAAATTCAAGATCAAAAGATAACACTCATAAATATGTATACATCCAACACGGGAGCAGCAACTTACATAAGACAAACTTTAATGGACATGAAAAATCTAATATCCAATACCACAATCTTAACAGTGCATCTTAAGACACTCTTATCCAAAAAGATAGGTCAAGCAGACAAAAAACTGGCAAAGAAGTAGCAGAACTGAACCAGAACTTGGAAAACCTGGACTTAGTGGACATACATAGAGTGTTCCAACAAACCACTTCAGGATGCACATTTTTTTCAGCTGCACATGGGACATTTTCTAAAATAGACCACATATTAGTCCACAGGTCATGCTTCAGTAAATACAAGAAAACAGAAACTATCCCATGCATATTATCTGACCACAGTGCAATCAAACTTGAAATAAATAACAAAAGAAACCATAGGAATTCCAGGACTACATGGAAATTAAACAACACTCTTCTCAGCACCCAGTGGAATACAGATGAAATTAAACAAGAAATTAAACAATATCTATAATTTAATGAAAATTCAAACACAACCTATCAGAATTTATGGGATGCAGTGAAAGCAGTTCTTAGAGGGAAATTTATAGCTCATTAAGAAAACAGAATGGCAACAAATTGATACTCTCATGGAGCATCTAAACTGACTAGAAATGGATTAGCAAACGAAAGCCAAAGCCCAAAGACATGATGAAATTATAAAGCTTAGAGCAGAAATTAATTCAATTCAGACAAAGAAAACTAAATAAAGAATTAATGAATCAAAAAGCTGGTTCTTTGAAAGATTAAATAAAATTCATAAGCCCCTAGCTAACCTCATTGAAAAGAGGAAAAAAGGATTGAAATTCAAGCCATAAGGAAAGAAAAGGATGAAATTACTACAGACTCAGCAGAGATACAGAGGATCATAAATAGCTACTTTGAGAATCTTTGCTCTCACAGAATTGAAGACTCAGATGAAATGGACAGATTCCTAGAAAAGTACAAATGACCAAATTTGAATCAATATGATATGAGAACTCTCAATAACCCAATAACAGCCAAAGAAATATGAAATGTAGTAAAAAGCTTACTGACAAAGAAAAGTGCAGGACCTGGTGGATTCACCACTGAATTCTACAAGAAACTTATAGAAGATACAACCCCAATACTCTTGAAACTCTTCAATGAAATAAAAAAAGGAAACAATCCTTCCAAAATCATTACTAGAGGCAAGTATTACACTGATACCAAAACCAGAGAAAGATGCAACTAAAAAGGAAACCTACAGACCAATTTCTGTGATGAACATAGAAGCAAAAATCCTCAATAAAATCCTTGCCACTAGAATACAACACATCATCAAGAATATTATACACCAAGACCAGGTAAGATTCATCCCAGAGCTACAAGGATGCTTCAATATACACAAATCTATAAATGCAATACACTATATCAATACAGCCAAAGTCAAAAATCACATGATCATCTCAATTGATACTGAAAAGGCCTTTGACAAAGTCCAACACTTATTCATGTTCAAAGTCCTACATAAAATTGGAAAAGAGGGCTTCTACCTCAACCTGATAAAAGCCATCTATGACAATCCAACAGCTAGCATAATTCTAAATGGGGAAAAACTGAAGTCTTTTAGTCTCAAATCTGGCATAAGACAAGGATGTTCCCTGTCACCACTCCTACTCAATATAGTTCTGAAATAATTAGCTACTACCATTAGACGAGAAAGAGAAATAAAATGTATAAGAACAGGTAAAGAAGAAGTAAAACTATCACTGTTTCCAGACCGCATGGTAATCTACTTGGAAGACCCAAAGAACTTCACCAAGAAGCTACTGGAATTAATACACAAATTCAGTATCATAGCAGGTTACAAAGTCAACACACAAAAGTCAATAGCATTCCTCTACACCAATAACAAACACACTGAGAGAGAAATCAGAGAAACAATATCTTTTATGATAGCATGAAAGAAAATGAAATCCTTAGGAATGAACCTAACTAAGGAAGTGAAAGAACTTTTCAATGAAAACTACAGTACTCTGAAAAAAGGGATCCTAGAAGATTTCAGAAGATAGAAAGATATTCCCTGATCCTGGATAGGAAGAACCAACATTGTGAAGATGGCCATACTCCCTAAATTTCTATACATATTTAATGCAATTCCTACCAAAATACCATCAATATACTTACAGACCTGGAGAAATTACTCCTAAAATTTATTTATAACCAAAAGAGTCCCAGAGTTGCAAAGACAATCCTGGGCAACAAAAGTAAGGCAGGAAGCATTACAATTACTGACCTAAAGTTATACTACAAAGCTACAGTAACAAATCATCATGGTATTGACACAAAAATAGACCTCAACATCAGTGCAATAGATTAGAAGATGCAGAAGCAGGTACAAACACACTCAGCCATCTTATCTTTGACAAAAGGGCCAAACCTGCTTACTGGAAGAAAGATAGACTCTTTAACAAATGGTGCTGGAAAAACTGACTCTCTATATGCTGAAAACCAAAACTTGACCCTAGTCTATCACCATGCAGTAAACTATAGTTGAAATGGATTAAAGATCTAAATATTAAAAGAGAAACATTAAATCTCCTGGAAGATAAAGTGGGAGAAAATCTTGAAGGCATTGGGGTAGGTAAAATGTTCGTGGACAAAAATCAAAATGAACATTTAAAACTTGAAAGCATCAACAAATTGGACCTCCTCCGGCTAAGAAATGTTTGAAAGTCAAAAGAAATTGTGAACAGAGTGAAAAGACGACCCACAAATTTCGAAAAGATTTTAACTAATAAGAATTCATACAAAGGTCTTCTATCTAGAATCTATAAAGAAATAAAAACAGTTAGGGTCCACAAATTCAAAGACTCAATCCAAAAATGAGCTTCTGAGATGAACACACACTTCTCAGAGAAACAAATTCAGCAAGCCTATAAATACATGAAGAAATGCTCCACATCAATAGCCATCCTTGAAATAAAAATTAAAACAACATTTAGATGCCCAGAAAGAATGGCTACCATAAAGAAATCAACCAGCAATAAATGCTGGAGAGGCTGTGGAGAAAAAGGAACCCTTCTCCATTGCTGGTGAAAATACAGATTGGTGCAACCATTATGGAAAGCGCTGTGGAGGATCCTTAAAAAACTAGAACCTGAAATCCCATTCAATCCAGCTATCTACCTACTGGGTTCCCAGAAGAACTGAAAACAGAATACAATAGCAATATCTGTGCACCTATGTTTATAGCTGCCCAGTTTGTAATAGTCAAATCTTGGAAACACCAAAATGCCCATCATTTGAAGAATGATTTAAAAAGATGTAGTATTTTTCTACAATGGAGTATTACTTAGCTATAAAGAATGATATACTGAAAGACTTCATATATAAATGGAAGTACATTCAACATATACTCTTAAGTGAAATAAACCAGACCTACATTTATAAATATTGTATAGTCTCCCTAGTATGAGAAATCTAAAGAAGAATTAAAAATGGAAAGGCATAACACAGCTGAATGAAAATAAAGATTTTTGAAGCAACACTAAAACTACACTTGAAACACATGTCATTCAAGACTTTGAGATGTGTGTTGCTTCTAATGTAAATTCAGTTACTGCTATACTCTCTCTCAAGTAAATGATCGGTTAACAAAAAAAAAAATAAAATAAGTATTAAAAAAAAAAAGCTAACTAGTACATATTGGAAAGTCAGGGGCTAGGGATATAGTTCAGTAGCTTAAGCGCCTGCCTGGCAAGCACTATTTGGTATTCAAGAAAATTCAAAACATTACTGAACTTTTAAACATAATAAATATTATTTTGAATATCATTTCCAAAATACTATTTTGTGAACACCTGTGAAATTAAAAGAAATATGACGTACACATCTTTGTGAAGTTTTCAGGTGATAGTGCAAGGATTGCATATGATAGCAAAGTATCGTCTTTGTTTATGTTTTACTATTTAAAAGCTCTGTTTCCTTGAAGATTTCTCTATTGCAGCTTTAGCCACCCAATATGTATGTTTGATAATGTGTTTGTCTCTTTCCATTTATTTATTCACGTTTGGAGGTGCATAGATCTTTCTGTTTATATAGCTCTCTATTTTTGCTATAAATTTGAAGCTTAACTTCTGCAGTATTATTTTTCAAGATCCAGTTGCTCGAGACTGCTTTTTCACTTTATGCTAAATCACTCAGAATAATATTGCTAAATTGTTCATTTTTAAGACTTTTTGTCCTATCTATGTCAGCATGCTACAAACTAAACATTTCAAAGCAAATAAATGTGCATCCCCAATGTCTAGAAAGTTTTTGCTACAAATAAATATATTGTAAAATTGCAAGTCAGTTGCTATCAATGTCACTTAGCTACAAATACACAAATGACGTCAAATACATAGCATATCACTCTGTACTATAACCTCCAATGAGTTTTAAAATGCATACAGAGTGTTACTAAGATTTTATGGGGATGTGGGTTCTTTTAATTTAATTTGGAATATACTGAAAGAATTTTTCTGAAACCTAAAAGAGATTCTTTTTAACAGTGCAAATATTCTAGGTGAATAATTTGTACAGCTCAGAGTCCAAGGGCATTAAGTAAGTCTATTCCAATGTGTCTGTCTGGAGAGGCCCTCGCCTCCTAAAATGTGTCCTTCCATAAACCATCTTAAAGACGTTCCAGAGGATATAGGGCTTGGGTAAATAAGTACTGTTACACAGATTCTGAGAAGAATTCTCTTCTATTATCATATGGGAAATATTTATCCCTTCTGATTCATGAGTGGGATCTCTGGTGTGGGAAAGTAATTCACACACTGGTTGAGGTTTCCAGGCACAGTCTTGCCTACTTTGATTATAACCTAATGTCTAAGCATACTGATGTAGAGCCTAAAATTTTTTAACATGTGATATCAACTAAGTCTGCCATCTTTCCACTCTCCTACTCATTTTGTTAATAATTCATTACCTTTCCATTTCTTTATTTTTTCACATCTTATCTTACAGTCTTTCATAAACTGTCATGCACCTCATAATGATGACATTTTGGAGAATGACAGACTGCTTATTTGATAGTGCTCCATATCATTATAATAGAGCAGAAAATAATTTATCACCTACTGATGTCAGGCCTGTGAGTATAACACATTACTCATGTCTTGTGGTGATGCTGAGGTGCACAGAGTTATTGCAGTTTCTGCCATATGAAAGCATAAACATACAGTATATGCAGTTTGAAATTCTTGATAGCAAGTGAATGTTAATTGGTTTATGCATTTTTGAACTATGAATTGTCATTTGAGAATGTAAGTCTTCTCTGTGCATAAGAAATGTCTACTATAAAAATAATCTTTGTTATGAAAGATCAGCACTTTTACCTCTGAGCTATGGAGCCTCCAACCTCACACTCCCTGTTACACTGGTAGCAGCCCCCTACATCTTGTGGTATTTCTATTGATTGCATGAAGAGGCTACAGTGAGTAGCTGATCTAAATATCATCCTATGAGTGCACTCAGCGATGTTCACGCAACGGTAAAATCATCTAATGGCATATCTTTTAGAATACCTTCTCTTCCTCTCACATGCGACTACAGGTTGGTAAATTGCTTCCTCTGTGATTGCTGAGATATCTCAGAAGACAGAACATCTGTCTTGACTTGCTAACATATTCCCTAGCATCTACTCCAGTTTCTGTCCCACAGATGCTAGGCATTCGATAGATATATAGTGAATAAACAAATAAATGTGTAAATTCACATCTTAGAAAGATTAATCTGTTGTTGATATTAGATTTAAAATGATAGGTAATGTTGAAGGTTCTTTGCTTTCACCTGAAGTTTCAGGCAAACTTTCCAAAATAGAAGATATCTAAAGAAATGTCATATAGAAGAGTTTCTATATGCTTTTCGTGTTGCTCACAGGATTGCCTCAATCTGGAGAATCTGATCTCTTTCCTTTCCATATCCTTATCTGTACACTGCTCCACTACATTTTCTCTGCTTTGCAGCTCCTACACAGTCCTGTCTCTGAACTTGCATAGCTTCTGGGTGCACGTGTATCCATACTCATGAACACACATAGGTACAGTGGAAACAGTGTTAGTTTTTGTGGGACGCATACCCATGCTAAAATAGCTCTGTTATTCATTACCTCTGTGAATCTAGACAATTTTCTTAATCTTTATGATACTAATTGCATATTTTATAGAATTATTGTTAGCATTGAGGTTGTTAAGGTATACAATTCCTTTTAGATAAAAAAGTTAAATGCTTAAGCACTTCTCCTGTACTTAAAATGAAACATTTACACACTAGAACTTAATGTTTTTCTTTAACTATTTCCTATTTCTCACATAACTAGAGTCAAATGTTTAGTTATGGTCCAGTAGGTCTGTGTATCTCCTATACCACAGTTTATACTTTTATATGCTTGAATATCATTTGAGACTTTTATAATTAGGTTTATATTCATCTCATCTATTTTTTCTATATTACTTGGTTTTATAATATAAGAGCTTTAAAGTAGTGCCCCTAGGCATGTGGGTATTTAAAGCTTTGGGATAATTGAAATAATCATTCAACTTAGCTCTAACAAATACTAATTTGTCCTGGGTTTACTTCGTAAGGTAGACATATAAGAATTCCAGGACTAGAAAAGCTGATGAAATGATAGATGTTGCAATTGAATTTTTCATATTTCAGAAGGTAAATAAAGTATCATTGGCCATTAGTTCTTGCATGTGTTTCTTTAAACCATTACTCTGTAGCTGTAAAACCTTCAACCCAAATATTTAAACACCTTTCTTAAATTTTATAATGAGCAGGGTGTGGTGGTACACACCTGTAATCCCAGCACTTAGGAGGTGGGGGCAGAAGTGTTGCTAACAGTTTGAGGTCATCCTGGTCTACAGTGAGTTTAAGACCTTTCTGAACTACATGACACATTATTAGGAAACAAAAAAATGAAATTTTAGGATGAAATTTATTAGATTTTTGAAAAGGGTTACGGACACTAAAATAGTTCAGCTACATAAAGTCAAAGTTTATATAAATTTAGTAGTTCAGCAAAATACTGAGATATAATTCCAAAAATGTCAAGTATTTCACACAGTGCTAAATGGTATAAGGTACTTTAAAGCATATTTATATTTTGCTGAAAGCTGCAGATTTCCTTAAAAACCTGCAAGTGTTTGTTTTCTCCTAGCCACATGTTCATGTTCATTCCTTTTTTTTCTAAAAGTCTCACAGCCATACAAGAATCACAGTGCGTTGGCGCCACATCCTTTGCTGTATCTGTCCTTTGGCTCTTTGGTAAAATCTAGAAAGAAATCAATGATGACAGAGCATCTGGGAGTTAAACAGGTTAACAACTAGATGACTAAGATTAGGAGCTGATCAATATAATCTAATCAATTTACTTAAATTATCAGGCTTTAGGGGCTGGGGAGATAGATCCGTGGCACAAGTGCTAGCCTGGCAAGTGCAAGGTCATGAGTTCGAATCCTGGTCCCGTTCCGCCCCCCCGCCAAAAAAAAAAAAAAAAAAAAATCAGGCTTTGTTATTGCATGGGGTCTACTTATAACTCAGCATGAAGCAGGCTATCCTGTTCAGTGTGCTGCTTAGACTTCAGTAGTGCAAACCATCCACACGAAAGCTTGGAGCATCTTGTTACTCTCGCGCAGTTTCCTATTGGCTACTAATCTACATTTCCCCAAACTGAACACATAATACTTCTAGGCAGTTTGTGTCAGCCTTTTCTCTGCAGATGAGCCCTTTTGCAATGCAGCAAATGATGTTGCTTGAAAGAAATGTCCTCAAAGAACGAAGAATTTGTGAACAATGTTTACCAATAAGAAAGCTGTCAGAAGGCCCCAGGTTCCTGAATAACATAGGTCCAGTTTATCTAACTTCCACAGCTGTGAACTGAGTCACTAAATGGCGAGACCTGAACCCAGAACCCAGAGCACACAAGTAGGTGTGTCATGTGAGTCAGCATTGAACATTAGCAATAGATTAAAAAGAAATAAAAGCGTCGTAATAACACTAGTAAGTTGATGATGCTACTGAAGTATCACTAGTGCATTCAAAACAAGTTGTTGATTTAGTTGTGTCAATTCGTGGAGAGGACAAATATTATAGGCTTTATCTATGTCATATATTTTATGTTTTTAAAAGCCATATGCCATTGTTGTCAAGATTAGAAGACAAAAACATTCAGGGAAAATTTATGACATTACAAATGCCACTAAGCAATGTATTCTGGTGTTTAATTAGTCACCAAACATTTATTAAGCACCTGTGACAATAGATGCTTTTCTGTGTGACCGATGGTAAGAAACAGACACTAACTGCCTTCAGGCTTGCATTATAACAAGTAACATAAATATGTAAAATTACTGACCATTACTTCAACAAAAGAATCAAAAAAAAAAAAATAGGAACACATAACAAGCTTGATGTATATTCATTGATTCCTGTACAGTAAGTTTAATCCTAAATTAGTTTTTATGCATAACAGAGTAAAGAATGCACAAGTATCAGTAGAAGCAAAGGCAGACTAGAATTTTCAGGTAAAGTATCCATTCCAAGCTACATTCAAGCGAAAGATGTTGCAAGCAGTACATCAAAAGATTCAGGATTGTGACAAGTCAAAACTGGTCAGGAAAAGATCATAATTTCAGCTCTTAAATGTTGATCACGAAGTAAAACAAAAATATAAATGAAAATTAGGAAGAAGATGTATTCTCAAGGTTCAGAAAAGAGGTCAGATATAAATGTATATGCAAAATTAATTTTTCAATGAATACATGTTGATCCCATTAGTTATTATAGGGAAGGAGATTAAAAAGGAAAGAAATCATGAATATTTCTTACACAAATACTGTAGAACAAAAAGGAACTGTACTTTAACATAACATTTCCATTTAAGAATTTCATATCCCAAGCTGGGCGTGGTGGCGCACGCCTGTAATCCCAGCACTTGGGAGGCTGAGGCAGGAGGATCGGTGCAAGTTCAAGACCAGCCTGGGTTACAAAAGTGAATTCAAGGCCAGCCTCAACTGCATAGTGAGACCCTGTCTCAAAAAGACAAAAAAAAAAAAAAAAAAAGAATTTCATATCCCTAATGTGTTCCACTGAAAACAATAATTTTAAGGTACTATAGTCTTATCCAGCTAATGTTTAAAATTTCAAAGTGGTTAAATAGTTTCACACTAAATGATAATAAAGGATATTAGTATAAAAGCAAATTCACTCTAGGTATTTACTTACAAATATCAGTGATCCAAACTTACAGCAAAAAAAAAAAAAAAAATGCAACACAAATAAATCTCAACACCTCTGCTTCTGCATTTAAGATATGAAATTGTACATCATCATTAGGAATATTGATAGCATGTATTCCAACAAAGCAAGATGAAAAACAAACTTAAAAACTTGTGGAAAAGGAGAACATGAAACAAAAAAAGCTTTGATTAGTAAGGAAAATTGTAAAGCATAACAAGATAAATGTGTTGTCATAGCTTATAAATAAGTGAAATTACAATAAGAGAATAAATAGCATAAATTAATTTCAGCAAGTGATATGAATGTAGTATCAATATCTTATACTTTGCATAATTAGTGGAAATTCAAACTACTAAAACCATCATGGGAATCAGTATGAAGTGTGAAATTTCATTTGATCCAGCCATCCCTCTTCTAATTATGTTCTCGAAAGAGTTAGACGTTACACTAGTTACACATGCACACTCACGTTCATGTTTATGGGAGCACAATTCCTATTGGCTAAATCTTGGAAGTAACATAAATGTTCATAACATATGAATTAATAAAGAAAATCAGGTAGCTATAGATAATATAGTATTATTCTTCCATGAAGAAAGGTAAACTTGAGTCATTTGAAGGAAAATGATGGCCCTTGTGACCATAACGTTAAGAGAAGTAAGCCAGACTCACAAGTTTAACTATTACATAGTTTCTCTTCTATGAGAAATACAAAATAGAAATGAAGATGTGAGGAAATTTGGAGACAGATCTTTTGCAAAAGAGAAGGAAGCCAAGAGATGGATGGATAGCTTGAGCAGGGAAAGGAAAGAACGAAGATATTTCATGTGCATAACTAGCTCTCCACAAAGAATGTAACCATTGTGTACTGCAAAACTGTACTAATAAGATATAAAAATTAAAAATGAATGGTAAGTAGGAGTGAGTTGGGAAAAGTAAGTGAGGAAGATATTCTCAGGTTATATGAAGATTTCTGAGCAGTCATTTATTTTTACTATTTTGAGAAATTGGAATCAATGGTATTTTACAAATAAAAGAGCCAACTTCCTTTGGCAGAACTTGAGGCAAAAGGTTGAAAGATGTAAAGCACTGAAATGAAGACAATTACTTTTGATCTTGAAACAAAAAGAAGTTTTTGTATGAATAAGAACATATATATCACAAAGTTAAAAAAAGACCATACAAAATAACTGCAAAAATTTTAAAAAATATGTAGCATCTGAAAACATTCAAGTGTTGGGCATGGTGGCACACACCTGTAATCCCAGAACTCAGGAGGCTGAGGCAGGAGGATAGGTGCGAGTTTGAGACCAGCCTGGGCTACAAAAGTGAGCTCAAGGCCAGCCAGAACTGCATAGTGAGACCCTGTCTCAAAAAAAAGACAAAAAAAAACATTCAATTTAATGGTATATGACAAAATGAGACAAAATTATAGTACAATGTGTATATAAGATATATTAAATACTAGTCATATCAAAGGGAAAAAAATCCTATTATAAAAATGGACATAGTGAGCCAGGTGTAGTGGTGCATGCCTGTAATCCCAGCACTTGGGGAGGCTGAGGCAGGAGGATCAGTGAGAGTTCAAGACCACCCTAGGCTACAAAAGTGAGTTTAAAGCCAGCCTGAACTGCATAGCAAGACCCTGTCTCAAAAGACAAAAAATCAACAACGAAAATGAGGATAATATAGATCAAAAAGTTTGGAAAAATAAAAATCAAGTTGAATAATAGACATGAAGAATTATTACTTAGCAAAATGTTGCTGGTCAATGTAACAATGAGGTGTTCTTTACATATATTTGAAATTTTAAAAATTAATAATTCTCAGTATAGATGAGGGCACAAATTGTCAGGTTCTACTGGCATATAAATTTCTGTAATATTTTTAGACATTGTTTATTAGTAGTTATGAAAGTTATGAATAACCCCAATTTTAATCTTACAACTTTGTATGTAGGCTTTATAACATTAAAATATTTAGAAGTACCCACAATTGTGGATTATAATAATAGTGAGCATTAAATGGCAAAATATCAATAAACAAAGCAAATTACCAATGATAGCAAGGGATTTCAGTATGGTACACACCCTACGCTTCCTTAAATATTAATGCATAGTGATAACATAGAGAATTAAGTCATCTTAAAGGCATAATATTAGATCATTTGAAAATGTGCAGGCTTTAGCCTCTGCCTTCACAGTCTACTAATTTTTTTCTATCAACAACCAAGGAACAGATTACAGAGTTTGAGAGTGCAGATTTACCTGGGTAGTTTATTTATTATCAAAATTAAAAGATAAGCATAAAGAGAACAAAGGCAAAAATATATCCTCCATGAAGACAGCCAACAACTCCGTTAATGACAGATTTAATCTAGCTGTGCAATGAAGTAAAACCACGTAGGCGATAGGGTCAGGCTCCTCTGTGGAGAGCCACCTGGGTGATCTCAGTCTGCTGGGCCCCGAGCACACATGGAGCTCATTGCACCATGCAGTCACCACAAGCCATTCACTTTACATCGTTTCAAAAGTTAATGTACCTTGCTGCTGTTTTGGCAAATATGGCCTTGAAAATTCCGGCCTTTCAGATGGACTGTGATTTTGGCCCAAGCATATTCCCAAGACTTAGCATTGCCCACTTGCCTGGAAACCCAGAGACGCCTGGCCTGAAAAAATCACCAGGCATCAGCCTCATCAGTCATTTTGACAGCCCTTGGACCACATCAGAGACCCATGAGGAGTTCCATTATATAGAAAAATCAACTCACTAGAAACTGTTAAAGGATGAAAGCTTTTCATCATCTTCACACAGTCTGCTTATTGTGTTTTCCTGCTTTGTCTCATGAAAACAGAGAATGAATGGGTAATGATAGGGTAAAAAAAAAGTCAAAACTTGTCAAATTTTACTCCTCCCACAACCATTTTTAGGTTTTATAATTATAAGTTTTCACAATTATTTAGATGTTTATCAATAAATATTTTAATTTTTTCATTTGGAGTTTTTCTATACAAGTCAGATTGATTATAGCTAGCTTCAAAGTGATATTTTTGAGGGTCTGGGGAGTTAGCGCAGTAGAATAAGTGCTTGCCTAGCAAGTTCAAGGGCCTGAGTTCAATTCCCAGGTCTGCAAAAATAAAATAAAAAATGAAAAACAACTAAAATGATATTTTTCCTTTATACTGAATGTTCATCATTGCATTTGTGCTTCCTGAGATTCCTGACTCGGTAAACTGTGATGGTATTAGTACAAAGTATTATAAATTATGTATGCTTTCTAAAAAGATCATTGAATGGCATAAATCTATTTAGATAAGGTGTGAATGATACAATTAGCTCTAAGGCTGACATTTTCGCCCTCACCTAGTCATCTGAAACTACATCTATTAGGAGAAAAAAAAAAAAATAGGTTGTCCAATAAAGAATAATCAGTTAATAATCTGGAAACATCTCTTAATTGCCTGCAGTGTGGTAAATATATGGTTTGCATTTATAATATCAGAAAATTTTCTTGCCTAGAAAATATGAGAGAAAATTTCCTTGTACAGAGTTATATGATTCTTGATATGAAGTGAATATTTGAGTATCTCTTTCCTCAATGATGATGGTATCCTGAGTAGAATATTACAAAGTGAGTTTATATTTAAGTTTTAAATTTTTCTGAAGCCATTGTACTCTAATACAATCATTATTTGTAATATTTTATTTTCTAATTATTAGCATACTTGGAGCTCCTGAAGTGTAGACCTATTCTTAACCATGGGTCAAGCTGATTAAAATCTAAAACTGGCCTAGGACATTAAAATGTTCTACTTATTTCAAAACTTGACTTAATTACATTAAGCCTAGATCTAGCCTGAAGCACATTTTTAATGAATGAGTGATGTTGTAGCATGTTGTATGGAGAAGTTATCCTGACCGAATGGTTCACTTTTATAACTTTGACTGGAGTAAAAACTAGTGCTGCTTTAATGAGCTAACATGAAATTCTAAAAAAAAAACTTATTGAATACTTTGAGGAAGTCAGAGAATAAGTTAGGGTTTTAAAAATAGTTTTACAACATAATTTTGAGATATTTAAAACAATATATTAATATGATATTTAATAATGATATTAATAAAAATATTTAATAATGGTAGTTGCAGAACAAAAATTTTTAAGAAGCTCATTTTAATTAAAATTCAATTTTCCTTGACAGTGTCCCAGTGGCGCTTGTCCATAGAGGAAACACAATCTCCTGACAAACGTGTTTCATGGCCATTGCCTGTGGCCTTTCTCTATTAGCAAAGGTACTTTCCTAAGCCCTTATTATGTCTTCCCAAGTTTGACTCTGTCCAGCAAATATCGATCTGCAAGTGTGCTGCCCAAGGACAATGGCACCATTAATTGTTAAGGGAACTGGAAAACAATTAGAGACCTCCTGGCTCCTGTACAAATGAATAGTCAGAGCTGTCAGCCTAATCAGATACGGCTGTGCTTGCCTATGGACCAGTTGGCCTCCTTAGGCATGTCCTCCACATCTGTCACTTTCCCAATCTCTTCTCACAACAATGTCAAGCCTTCAAGATCTCCAGCCTTGTTTTCTAAGAAATTGTTTGCATATGCATAATGCAACATATCCTTGTAAAGGAAACTCAATAAAGTAGCCAGGCTCACAAAATATATAAAATGTAAATGAATGTAGGAAAGATTAAATGTTCATTTAAGCTTAAGAAATAATTTAATAATAAAATGTAAACAACTTTTAAATGCCATACAAGGATGTTATTAGCATCTATAATTTCTGACTTAGTATACTATCACTTTATAACCAAGGAAACTCATTATTTCCCATCTTTTTTCCAACGTACATTTACTATATTTAAATCCTAATATTAATATCTAGAATTGTTATATATTTTCATAATTGAATAAAATTGTGATACATACCTTTGAAATTACCATACACAAAAACTATTGTGTTTATTTCTTTTTTTTTTTTCCAGTGGGACCAGGGCTCAAACTCACAACCTCGTTCTTGCCAGGTAGGCACTTATGCCACGGAGCTATCTCCCTGGCCCCGTGTTTATTTCTTAATAACCATAATAATTATTTACATTATTTTCTATAACAGGTGAAAATATCAATAATTTAGGGCCAATGTGATGCTCAGTAGACTAAACTGCGTGCTTAGACAGATTCAGCAGCCTGGGTTTGATCCCATGCATGTTATGCTGGCCCCGTCCCTGGGCAGCACTGAGACAGTGCTTGAGACTGAGCACGGTTTAATCCCAGTACTTGGGGGGCTGAAAACAGAAGGATCACTGAATCCAATCTATGTAGTGAAACCCTATAGATCCTGTGAAACCTGTCCTAAGTACAGAAAAAAAATTCAATAAATTAGTATACATTTCTATGACTTCAAAATTCATGAGTAATTCTAACTTTAAACCATATAATTTTAAGGGCTGAGGAGATAGCTCAGTAGAATAAGCACTTGCCTGGCAAGTGCAAGTGCCTGAGTTCAATTCCCAGTTACATAAAAAAAAAAAAAGAAATCATATAATTTTAGAATTCATTCATCAGATTTCACTAGTTTTCTTAACAAAAGTATTAATTCTTAAAAAAATAAAAAATAAAAAAAAAAGGAGGCCCGGCGGGATGGCTCAGTGGTTTAAAGCGCCTGCTTGGGAAAGCTTGGGCGGCTTCAGGGACCGCGGTTCGATCCCCGGCACCACATGCTGCGCCAGCCCTGCCCTTGGGGCGGGCTGAGCCAGCCATAAGAATGAGTGAATAAACAAATAAAGGTTCTAAAACAAGAAAATAAATAAATAAATTTTAAAAAAGTATTAATTCTTAGCTTTGCAAATATAATGAAGATATACTGTATCATACATAAGATGCAATAAGTAATTCTTGCATTTATTCATCCAATATTATAAATATATATGAGATTTTTATAATTCATATATAAATAAGCGGGGGATATATTTTGGTGGTAGAGTACTTGCCTATCATGCACAAGACACTGAGTTTGACCTTGAGTACCAAAAATGGAAACTAATCTTTTTCTATTCATCTTCTATTAATCTTCATTTTATTGGTCTTTATTATGCTTATGCTGCCAACTAAACTATAAAAAGAGATATTTTCTCTTTTAATAATAATAAACTATGTATACTGTGTATACATATACAAATGCAAATGCATGGTTTACTGAAATTATTTTCTGTATACATAGATTCAGCTTCTATATTACCCTGGAGATAGCAAGGAAAAAGAAAAAGCATGGATATAGAAAAAAAAAAAAAAACAGACCTGATTTTGATTAAATTAAGATACATATAAAAAGCCCTCATCCCAACTAGCCACACAGCACCCAGCCCAAACTCTGGCCCCTGGAGCTGACCCACCATCCTTGAACTCCAGCCTGGACTCGCACACCAAACCCACTGGCCGCACGGTGGCCAGCCTAAACTCAAGGCCCAGACCTGACACGCTATCCCCAAACTCCAGACTGGACAAGCGACTCATTCCTGAACTCCAGGTCAGACCCTGCACACCATCCCTACCGGGCCACATGGCTCCGGGCTCCATCCCCTGATTCAACAACAGCAGGAGCTCCGATTCCACCCACCTTCCTAACCAGGCCTCAGAAAGGCCAGGTAAGAACTCACAGCCTGCATTTATCCCCCAACTCAACAACTTCCCGAACCCCAACTACACCCACAGTCCCCACACAGCCACCTACCGTCTCCACATAGGCTACCACTGTCCCAACCCATGGGGCCTCCTGGTAGCCAGCCGTCTGAGCTCAAAATTGCAGCCAGGCAAGTCTGGAGGGAACAAGCTTGGTGGGTGGATACAGACCAAACTTTCCATAGGCGCTAACTGTATAAGTTCACCAAAGGGCAGAGATGACAGCTAGAAAAAATGATAAAAACAAGGAGCAAGATCCAATCTCAGATCCCAAGTCCACCCAAAACAAATACAGGAGACACTACCATGGAAGAAAACAGGAATCACGCAGACAAAATCTCTGAATCACTAGCATCTGAAGTAGACGGACAAGTGCAGAATGTATAGAGCAACTCAGATCAGACATAACATCTGAAGTTAAAAAAAGAAATGCATGAATTAATAGACACTGAAGTAGAAAAACAACTGCAGAAACGTATAGAGGAAACCAGGGCAGAAGTAACCTCTGAGGTTAAAAAAGACATCTCTAAATTTAAAAGCATCTAAAGTAGGGAAACAACTACGGAAAGGTAGAGAGTAGAACAAAGCAGAAATAACCTCTGAACTAGAGAAAGAATAACTATAATGACAGACTTCACTATTACTAAAGAAGACATTGGTAAAAGATTAGAGGAGAATAGAAAAATGATGGATTCCCTGATTGAGCAATATAGGAAAGAAATAGATCGCATGAAACTGTTTCAAAGAGATATGCAAGAAAATAAAATCCCAAACACAAGCTTGCAAAACCGTATGAAAGAAAGTGAAGATAGAGTCTCAGATCTTGAAAACACAGATTCAGCTAGTGAAAGGTAAGAAGAATATCTTAAAAACTAATAGGATGCAGGAAAAATAATTTAACATTTGCAAGATGATGCAAAAATGAATGATGTAAGATTTATAGGAATCAGCGAGAAAGAAGGAGTCCACACGAATAATATAAAAAAAAAATTGGGCAGAAGTAACAGCAGAAGACTTCCCAAATATGAGAAAACAATCAGACACACATTCAGGTAACTGAAGCATACAGAACCCCAAATAACATCAACCCAACTGAAAACACACTGAGACGTGTGACAGTCAATATTTCAGAAATTCAGCAGAAGAATAGTATACTAAAATCTGCTAGAGAAAAGAAACAAATCACAATTAAAGGAAAACCCATCAGAATAATGGCATTTTCCTTCACAAACCATGGAGTCAACAAGAGCATGGAGCAGAGTGCTTCAAGTCCTCCAGGAAAACAAATTCTAACCTAGACTGTTATAGCCAGCAAAACTCTCTTTCAAGTATGAGGAGAAAGTGAAATACTTCCATGACAAGGAATAACTAAAGAATTTCATGACGTCAAAGCAAACCCCACACAGTATACTAAAAAATATTTTGGAGAGGGACCAAAATGACTCAAACTCAAGAAATGAGAACAGAAAAATGCCACCAAGTAGAGTACTTTATTGGACAAAGGAGAAAAAGAGGTAAACAGTAGTAAGTAAAAGTTTTGTCAATCATAAGTCAATACATTTCACTGGATGACTCTCCTTAGATGCACTATAGTTCAATCATCCCTTTCCGCTGAGGTCCCATAATCTCCTTGACCGGAAAATTTGGGACACCTCTGAGTTATAGGATATTACAGCACAGGTTCTCTTATATCCTGGGTCTTTATTGACCTTGAAGGGCTAGGGCCAAAATATTGG
Source organism: Myocastor coypus (assembly GCA_004027025.1). Taxonomy (NCBI): domain Eukaryota; kingdom Metazoa; phylum Chordata; class Mammalia; order Rodentia; family Myocastoridae; genus Myocastor; species Myocastor coypus. The sequence goes on along the minus strand of PVJA010033796.1, from coordinate 488 downwards.
CTATTCTCATAGCCCTTCTTTTTCTCCAATTTTCTGGTCTGTTAACTTACATTCTTAACCCTCCAGCAGAAAAGCTTTGTGATACTATTACTCTGTAACATAGGTACTTGAGCTTATCATCACTGGCTTTCTGAGTATCAAATATCTTTGACTTAGCATGGAAATGATATTTTCTGATCATTATTGATATTCTAATAACTTTCCATACAAAGTGATATAAGCAGTTACACAATTTTGACACAGATATTTGGAAATTCAAGGAAATACAAAATTGTAGCCTGTCAAGAATATGGTATTTGGCCCAGTCTCTTAAGGAGAGTCACCCAGAAAAAAATATTCTCTCAGGCTTTCACAGAAAGCAAAATGGCCAAACAATGGCCGTGACTCGTCCCAAAGGCTGACACTAACAACAGTTCTACAAAGTACTGTCTATGGTCCCAAACTTAATCCTGAGGGGATTTGACCCTGGAAGATACAAAAAAAAAAAA
>PVJA010033795.1:0-23032 GCA_004027025.1 Myocastor coypus | reverse complement strand
TAACTGCTTATATCACATTGTATGGAAAGTTATTAGAATATCAATGATGGTCAGAAAATATCATTTCCAAGCTAAGTCAAAGATATTTGATACTCAGAAAGCCAGTGATGATAAGCCCAGTACCTATGTTATAGAATAATAGTATCACAAAGCTTTTCTGCTGGAGGGTTGAGAATGTAAGTTAACAGACCGACAATTGCATCCAATTTCTTAGGAAGGCATCAAGTTTATTTTTCTTATAGCTGAGTAATACTCCACCATATTAAAAAAGCACATCTTGTTCATCCATTCTGCAGGTGATTGGCATTTTGATTGTTTTCAAGATTTGACTATCACAAATTGTACTACTATAAACATAGAGACACAGGGCTGGGCATGGTGGCACACACCTGTAATCCTAGCACTTGGAAAGCTGAGCCAGGAGGATCAGTGCAAGGTTGAGACCAGCCTGTGCTACAAAATTAAACTCAATGCCAGCCTGAACTGCATAATGAAACCTAGTCTCAAAAACGACAAAAAGAAAAGAAAAAAAAAAACATAGAGGTACATATATCACTGTGATATGATGTTTTCAGTTCTTTTGAGAAAATTTCCAGAAGTGAGATAGCTGGGTTAAATAGGATTTCCAGTCCTAGTTTTTCTGGGAGTCTTCACACTGATTTCGATGGTTTTACACCAGTCAACATTCCCACCAGAAATGTGAAGGTATTCCTTCCTGGAAGAAAAAGTAGGAAGAAATCTTAAAGACATGGGAGTAGGAAAACATTTCATGAAGAAAAATCAAACTGCACAGGAAATACTTCAAAAATCAACAACTGAGACCTCCTGTTTTGTGAAGATTCTGCACATCAATAATGTTAAAAGACAGTGCACTAATATGGAAAATATCTTACCAAATAAGCACTCAGATAAAGGTCTTCTAGCTGGAGTTTATAAAGAACTAAAAAGAATTAGGGCCACCAAAATTAAAGAGAAAATCAAAAAATGGGCATCTGACATGATCACAGGCAAATAAATACAGGAAAAATGCTCCACATCAGTAGCCATTTCACTCTGCCTCAGATGCTATGCTACCGATTCAGAGGTTTCTTCTGCATGATTCCCATTTTCTTCCATGGTAGTGTCTCCTGTATTTGATTTGGGTGAGCTCGGGCCCTGAGATTACATCTTACTCCTGGTTGTTATTTTGTATGGAAGCGATTTCTGTACTTTGGTGATGTTATGCTGTTAGCATCTATGGCTGTTTGGTCTGGATCCCCCAAGTTAGTTCCCCTCCAGAAGTTCCCGGGTACTTGTCAGAGCTTGGGCTGCTGGCTGCTGTGAAGCCCCGTGGGTCTGTTCTGTAGGTGGAGGTGAAGCTCTGGAATTGAGGAGTCTTAGTAGGCTCATTAACCAGATGGGTTGCCAGAAGAAATGTGTGATAGGTTTGGTACTGTAGCTTGGGCAGGAAGGGTTGAAGAAAAAAAAAAAAAAAGAAAGGAGGGAAGATGGCCAAGGGTTCTTACCCAGCCAGCACGCGGGCCTGATGGTATTGGGACCAGAAGTCAGGTGGGGATCCGAAAAAAAAATGGCGAGAGGGGCCGAGGGTACTTACCTAGAGGTCTTGCGGGCCTGAGAGGATCGGGACCGGCGGAAGTCAGGCGGGGATCCGAAAAAGACGGGCTGAGGGACCAAGGGTCCTTCTCAATTTAGTTTTAATTAATTAACATTTAATTAATTTTCTGGATAATGCTTAAATTTAATTTTTATTTTATGATTTATGCTGTATGTTTGACTTACGATCTACTTATGAAATTTATTTTTTATAAATATCTTATTTATAAGACACTTATTTTCTCCTAGTGTTAGAAACTTTAAAATGTATACTTCCATTTTCCATCGATTTTATATTACTGCTTCCTTGACTTTTACACACACACACACACACACAAACACAAAGAAATATGTATATAACCTGACATAAGTTTGATACTGTTTGTTTTGAAATCTTCAATGACCTTTTAAACAGGTTCAACTAATATATTTGTATTTTATATAGTCCTGCATAACTGCAATTTTGGGAGCCCTTTATTCTTTATCCAGGAACATACAGCAACTTCTATTGCCTTCTGGATTACATTATTTGTTACTTTCTATATGCTACATCTGGAGATATTAGAATATTTTGAGTTTGTATAATTGGAAAATATTTTAGTTTCAAATGTATGTTTGATAAGTATAAAATTCAATGTGGAGAGATTGTTTCATTTCAGTACTTTGAATTAATTAGGCTAGTTTTACCCACTAGCTCTTTTGTTGTTTCTCATGTGGAATAAGTTGTGGTTTAATTTTGCTCCTCCATAGCTAATATTTTTATGTGTGTGCTTTAATGATTTTTTCTTTAAAATTAGTTTTCAACAATTTCATTTATGTGTATATTGATATGATTTTATTCATATTTCTTGCACAAAAGGCTCATTTTTCTTGGAAATGTGGTGGTATTATTTTGACTAAATTGAAATGTTTAAACATTTATTGCCTACCCCTTTCTGCTTTGAGAATTCTAATTATGTGAATATAAGTTTTTGGATTTTGGCAGAGAGTTAAATACTATATGACTGATATGTAAATTATTTCATTTTTATTTTAGACAATTTTTACTGTCACATTCACTTAGTTTTGTAAATAGGTTATTTACAATGCCCAATTTATTATTACTCTCATTGTCTTAGTTACTATTCTGTCACTTCTGGGACAAGTACCCCTCATGCAAGCTTAGAGAAGGAAAGATTTATTTAGCTCACAGTTACTGGAGGTTTCAAGACACTTCAGGAGAGGCTGGAGCACTACACTCTTTAGAATGATCAACTCCATCCCTCTATGAGAGGCAAACAGGCCTGAGGGCAGGTGGAGGATGTGCATGCTGTCAGTTTAAACGTTCGACATCATGCCTCAAGCTCTGTGCTTCACAACTCTACGTTTTGCATGAAGCTTTGAGGCACAGCTATATATAAACCATAACATTCTATCTCTTGACCCCCAAATTCTCATGTACATACTTTTGTTTAAAAGGCATTTTAATCCATCTCTAAAAGTTGTCAAAGTCCCCTAGTTACAGCATTGCTGAAAAGTACAAGTCCCAAGTCTCCTCCAAGACCCAGGGCAAACTCTCAACTGTGCAATTCAAAAGTTAAAGACATCCAACCCTCAAAGACACAAGATAAACATTGTCATTCCAAAAGGTATACACAGGAGGATACAAATCATAGGGGTCAAAACAAGGCAAATAGGCTAAAGCAGACAGCCTGATATAATTTAAGAGAGACAGAGAGACAGACTCACTGTTGCTCTCTGTTCCCTTGCTTCTGTTACCATTATTGCTCTTCTGCCGCTATGAACTGCTGTTCTCTGCCATGTGCCTTGGCACCTTGGAGCCAGCTAAGTAGGAACTGAAACCTCCACAAACTGTGACCTAAATAAACTTTTCCTTCCTTCATTTTGGGTATCGAGTATTTATCTCAGCAACAAGAGAAAAGTAACTAAGACAGAATTTGGTACCGAGAGTGGGATCATTCCTGTGACTAACCTGATTGGGTGCATAATAAGCTTTTGGGAATGGCTTATGGGAAGAGATAGGAAAGGTCAGAGATGTTGGCTATAAGCAAAGCACTGGAACAGCTTTGGCTGTTCTGTTTGGGAGATTCTGGCCAGAACTCAGAACAGAAGACTGGCTTGAAGCCAGGATATAAATAATGGCTTATGAGCAGACAATGAAAATGTTTTGAGAGGTCCTCTACTTGTGAAGAGCTGGAAAATCTGCTGTTCTGTAGAGGAGATTCTGGTCAGAACTCAGACCAGAAGATTCACAGAAGGCTTGCCTATAAAGACCAGGTTGATGAGGTTTCTGCTGGGAAAAAGGACAGCATTGGTAAATGAACTCCAGATGATTTGTATTCTGGATTGGCTGAAAGTCTGTCAGAGCTTTGCTCATGCTCAGAGACTTTGCCTAAGATTGAGATTAAGCAGGGTGGACTGATTAATCTTTCAAGAGATATTTCAAAGAAGTTAATGATTGCGGTGGTGACATGGTTATTATTGCTGGATTTTATCCAGATTTATGTTGAAAATCAAGAGCAAACAGCCAAGAAGGATAATTTAAAATGGGAATTTGGCCAGAAAGGAAACATCAGGAAAGCTGTAGACTACAAAGATGCAGCTAAAACGATCTCCATTGCTGGGAAGCAACCAAAGAATCAAAAAAGTGGACTAAGGGCATCACAAGAAGTGGCAGCTGTCCACCCTTTGTGGCCTCAGAATTATAAGGGAAGGAGATTTTTTTCTTGAGAAGAAAGCCACAATGACCCAAGTGCTAGAACGGTGGCAGCGGTCAAACCAGGTTCCAAAATGGCACTGGCATGGATAATTTGTTTCTTGGAATCAGGGTCAGAGTGCTCTGTGATCTAGGCCCTCAACCCCTACAAGCACGAGAGAAGGAAGCATGGCTATTTCTTCAGCTGATAGTAGACCTTGGCATCATTCACATAGGCCTATGCAGAATGCGGGAGTTCTGAGGTTAAGAAGGCTTCCACCTTGATTACATAAGAAGGCCTGAGAGGCCAGGGCAGTGTGTAAAGCTGTGTGTGACAAGTCTGTCTAATGGAAACTCTAGAAGTTTTCGAAAGCCAGGAATGTGCATCATGCAAAGAGGGCGCAAAGCCGGCCTAAGAGAGAAGCCATGGAAACTATCACCAATAATGCTGTAGGGGCTGAGCCTTGTAAAGCCTTTGGAGCTCACAACTCAATGCAGACTGTTTTGGATGCTCCAGTTGGAAATATGTGATTTAATGTTTACCCTGCTGTATTGTGGATATGTATTGGTACCAGTGCTTTGTATTATCCTGTTGTTTGCAACTTTTGGAATCATAATGTTTATCTTATCCCTTTGAGTGTTGGATATGTTTAACTTTTCTATTGTACAGGGGCTCACAGTTGACAGTTTGCCTTGGATCTTGGAGGAGACTTCGGATTTGAACTTCTTAGCAATGCTAAAACTTGGGACTTTGGCAATTCTTCCATATGGAGTAATGCCTTTTTTACAAAGGATATGTATGAGACTTTGAGGATCAAGGGGCGGAATATTATGTTTTATGTCTAGTTGTCCCCCCAAAGCCTCATGAGTCATGGGATGGGGAATTCTAGAGCTTGAGGCTTGATCCATGATCCACTGGGATTATGTGTTTTTAGTACAGATGGTCTGAGTACTGCTGGAAATTATAGGTGTGACCTGAGGAAGATAGGCTAAGGCAGAGACCCTGATGTAATATAAAGAGAGACAGAGAGACAGACTAGAGCTATTGCTCTCTGCTGCCCTGTTTGGTTGGCTACCTCTGCCACCATTTTGTTGCTGTCCCACCACCATGAATTGGATGCTCCCTGCCCTGTTCCTCTCATCCTTGGGCCAGCCAAATATGGACTGAAATTTCCAGTAACTGTGAGCTATTAAACCTTTCCATCCTTCATTTTAAATGTCGGTTATTTGTCCTAGTGACAAATAAAAAGTGACTAAGGCATGCATCATGCTGACCCTGCCCCCTCAAGCCACTTGTTTATTAGCCCCATGATTTACATGAGGTTTTGGGGGACAGGGAAATACAAACCATAACACTCATGCTATGTATTCATTTCAGAAATATTTCTTGAAAATTATTTTTATTTACTAATTATACCTTTTACATTTTAATATCTGTCTACAATTTTAATGTGCTGTATAATTATTTTCAATAAAGTTAAAAAAGGAATTCATAGTCTTAAAGACAAAGAATGGAAAACAATACTACGTGCTTTAGGACTTCTAAAAATGACAGTGGTAGCTATTGTATGTTATGAGTCAGTGCTGAAAGAAATGATTGGAAGACCCAATGAATATGTCTTCACAGGTATCACTGAGATTTTTCTCTCTCTAAGTGAGCCGAGAGCCACAGAAACATCTAACATTTATTGATATCTAAAGGCAGGCCAGGGCCCGGTGGGATGGCTCAGTGGTCTAAAGCGCCTGCTTGGGAAAGCTAGGGCGGCTTCAGGGACCACAGTTCGATCCCCAGCACCACATGCTGCACCAGCCCTGCCCTCGTGGCAGGCTGAGCCGGCCATAAAAATGAGTGAATAAACAAAGGTTCTGAAACAAGAAAAAAATAAATAAAATTTTAAATTTTAAAAAAAATTCTAAAAAAAATAAAATAAATAAAGGCCAGTCAGGGGCCTGGCTGAATAGCTCAGCAAATTAAAGTACTTGCAAGTAGGTGCAGGGTCTCGGTGTGCAATCCCCACGCCTGCTGCGTTGACCCCACCCCCAGGCTGTGCTGAGACCACAATTCAGACTGGGTGTCATTACATGCACTTGTAATCCCACCTCTTGGGAGGCTGCAAACATGCAGATCAGTATGAGCACAATCTAGTAGTGAGACCTTTCCATAACTTTTTTAAAAATCCTGAAAAAAAAAGAAACAATAAATAAAAACAGGCAAGGAATGTGCCTAACTACTTCTGTACACACAAACTACTCTATGTATACACAATGCTAGCCATTAATATCCCAAGAAAGGGTGCCAGCAAGATAAATTATTACCTGCAGCCTTGAATCCCACCCTGCTGGAATTTACAAGAGAGACAACATTTTTCGCTGTGCTTTGTTTATTGCTCTTTGCTCCCCCCAAGGATATTAGGCTTTTGTCTCATACCTGTGTTTTTATAGGTAAATATTCTATTCACAATCTGAACTTCAAATCAAGAATGATCAAATGAGATAGAGTTTCACTACATACTAGTCACTATACTCTACTAAAAATCATGAGGAAATAACAGTCATAAATATGTATGCACCAAATATGGTAACACTCATTTAAATAAGGCAAATTTTAAGTGATATCAAAAGTCTAAAAGCTAATATCACAATCTTAACTGGGAAAATTAACACTCCTTTATCTCAAGTAGATAGATCAAGCAGAGAAAAAGTTAGCAAAACGGGAGGAAAACTGAACCAAAACTTTCAACAAATAAACCTAGTGGACATATACAGAGTGTTCCATACAACACCATATGAATATGTATTTCTTTCAGCTGCACATGAGACATTATCTAAATTGAGCCACATACTAGACCATAGAACATGCTTAACTATATGCCAGAAAACAAAATAATTATCCCATGCATATTATCTGAGCACAGTGCAATGAAACTGCAAATTAATGACAAAAGAAATCACAAAAACCACATAAACATATGGAAATTAAATAAAATCCTCCCCAGAAACCAATGGGTTATAGATGAAATAAAACAATAAATTAAACAATATCTACAATCCAAAGCATGTTCAAAAACAACTACCCAGAATTTGAGGGATGTAATCAAAGCAGTTCTCAGAAGAAATTTTATAACAGTGAACAAACATGTTAGGAAAGTGGAGGGAGAATAAATCAATACCCTGATGGTACACCTCAAGCGTCTGAAAAAGAAAAGTAACCCCAGTATAAATATCAAATATGAGATAAACTTTTAAAGATTAGAGCAAGAATTATTGTAATAGACACAAAGAAAAGAATACAAAAAATTAATAAATCAAAAAGCTGTTCTATTTAAGCATTAAATAAAATTGATAAATGCCTAGCCAATCTCAAAAAAAAAAAAAAAAAAGGAAAGAAAATTTTAAGGAATATGGAATGAAAAGAGAAAAATTACAACACATTTTGTGCAAATTCAGGTCATCAATAACTATTTTGAAAATATTTACTCTCACTGAATGGAAGACACAGTAGAAATGGACAGATATTTAGATAGGTAGAAATTGCCAAAACTGAATCTATAAGATATAAAAACTGGGAATATCCCAATATCAGCCAAAGAAATTGAAAATGTAATAATAAAAAAATACCAGCAAAGACAAGCCCAGGTCCTGCTGGATTCCCAGCTGAATGAACTATCCAAGAAGCTTAGAGAAGATACAATCACAATATTCCACAAACTCTTCAATAAAAGGGAAAAGGAAACAGTACTCCAAATATCATTCCTGGAGGAAAGTACTGTATTGATACTAGAGAATGATCCAACCAAAAAAAGAGAATTACAGGCTGATCTCCCTCATGAACATAGATACAAAAATCCTGAATGAAATCCTAGCAAATAAAATACAGAAAATCATCAAGAAGACTGTACACCATGACGAGGTAAGATTCAGCCCAGAGATGCAAGAATGGTTGAACATACAGAAATATATAAATAAAATAGACAGTATCAACAAAGCCATAACCAAAAACCACATGATCATTTCAATTGAGGCAGAAAAGGCTTTTGACAAAGTCCAACACTCATTCAAGATCAAAGCCTTACAGAAAACTGGAAAAGATGACCTATTCCTCAATCTGATAGAAGCCATTTATGATAATCCAATAGCCAACATAATTCCAAATGGAGAAAAACTAAAATCTTGTACTCTCAAATCACGTGTAAGACAATGATGATATCTATTACAACTCCTACTCAATATATTCTGGAATAAGTCACTAGAATCAGTAGACAAGAGAGAGCAATGAAAAAAAAATAAGTATAGGTAAAGAAGCTATTAAACAATCATTATTTGCAGATGAAATGATAATGTACTTCAAAGACCCAAAGAATTTCAAGAAGCTCCTAGAATTAATAGACAAATTCAATAACATAGTGAGATAACAAGTTAACATTCAAAAGTCAATACCATTCTTCTACACAGATAACAAACAAATTGAGAGAGAAATTAGAGAAACAATACCTTTCACAGTAGCATTGAGTGAAATGAAATCCTTAGGAATTAATCTAACAAAGGAAGTAAAAACCTATACAAAAAAAGAGAGACTGAGGATGATTTTAGAAAACAGAAAGAAATTCCATGTTCCTGAATAGGAAGAACTAATATTGTCAAAATGGCCATGCTCCCAAAATTGTTATACATATTTAATACAATCACTATAAAGTATCATCAACATAGTTCGTAGATCTACAGAAGATATTTTTAAAAACTATTTGAAACCAGAAAAGACTTGAAATATCAAAGGCAATCTTGGAAAACAAAGGCAAGGTGGTAGGAATTACAATTCCTGAGCTTAAATTATACTACAAAGCTACTGTGATAAAAATCAGCATGGTATTTGCCAAAAAAAGCCCAGTGTCAAAGAAACAGATTAAAAGATACAACTATAACTGTAAACACACTTAACCATCTAATATTTGATAGAGGGAAAAAAACTTTCACTGGAAGAAAGATACCTAATTTAAAAAGTAGTGCTGGCAAAGCTAGCTCTCCACATGCTAGTTTCCTAAACTAAAATCCTAAAAGTAGAGCCAGTTTGATCAACATGCAGCAGGTTAAAAAAAAGAAAGAGAGAGATACCATTTCACCTTAGAAAGAGTGGCTATCATAAAGGAATCAATGAAGCCAGGCGTGGTGGCTCACGCCTGTAATCCCAGCACTCGGGAGGCTGAGGCAGGAGGATCGGTGCGAGTTCGAGACCAGCCTGGGCTACAAAAGTGAGCTCAAGGCCAGCCTCAACTGCATAGCGAGACCCTGTCTCAAAAAGACAAAAAAAAAAAAAAAAAAAAAAAAAAAAAAAAAAAAAAAAAAGGAATCAATGAATAATGAATTCAGAAGAGACTGTGGCACAAAGGAAAACATTCTACTGGTGATGGGAATATACACAGGTACAACCACTATAGAAAACAATATGGATTCTCTTCAAAACTCTAGGACAGGCCATCATATTTAATCAAATTATTTCCCTTCTGGATAATTTCCAAAGAATGGAAAATATACAACGTTGATATATGTTCACTCAAGTTTAAAGCAGCACAATTTATCATACCTAAATCTTGGAAACAACAAAAATGTCCAACACTTGAGGAATGAATGAAAACAATCTAGTACTTCTGTACAATGTAGTACTAATCAGATATAAATAAAACAAACTTGAGGGCTTTGTAGGCAAGTGGATGCAATTAGAGGCTATACTCATAAGTGAAATAAATCAGGCCCAAATATCTACCATGTTGTCTCCCTAGATTAAGAACCTGAAAGAGTAAATGAAATCTAAATTTATAGTTTGATGAAATGTATAATAGATATAGTAAAATAGAAAAATGCTGTACATAATGATTAAACAACAAAGGTGAGGAAAAGAGAAAAAGATGGGAAAAACATGTATATATGTGGGCTGATGGCATACTTTTCATCAGTTTTTTTCTAAATGGCATTGAATGCTTAGAATTTTCACCCTGTCTATGTCTGTATGCTGATATCTGCCATCTAAGCAACTACACTAAGGCCAGAAATGTGTAATATAGAATTCATAGCTTAATACTTCTCATCTTGGTGTTCTGAATGAGCACTACTTCTGGCCAGGACAGACAGCTCAGCAGTGGCAAGTGCCTGATTAGGCAAGCTTAGACAAACATGAAGGGACTGCGGTTCCACCCCAGGTACCACATGCCATGCTAGCTCTGCATCCAGGGTGGGCTGACCCAGCCAAAATATAAATAGATAGATAGATAGATAGATAGATAGATAGATAGATAGATAGATAGAGATAGATAGACAGACAGACAGACAGACAGACAGACAGATAGATACCATTCCTAATATCTTGGTAGTTTGAATCAGTACTAAAGTATTTCCCCAATCATGTATTTTATATCTGTTAATTTGAGCAACAGTATTGATGATACAAAGAAATGGCAATGATAGTTGATTAGTTATTCATGTTTTAAAACCTTGCATTGTTGCATGTTACTCTGTGTTTCTTCTATTTGTTTTCACTTCTCTTTTTACTCTTCAAAGTAAAATAAAATAAAATAAACAATTTTTAAAAACAGAACACAATAAATGAAGGAACAAACAAGGAACATGGATCAAAGTTCTTCAAGTCTTACAAGACAAGATACTCAAACCAAGAATGATATGCTGTAAAAAAATGTCTTTCAAAATTAATGGAGAAGAAAAATGCCTCCATGACAAAGACGAATCAAAGAAATTCATTATGATCAAAGCAAGTCTATACAAAATAATAGTAGACATTCTAGAAAGGGATCCAAATGACTACAACTCCAAGAACAAGAACAGAAAGAACCCAACAAACAAGGCAGGCAACTAAACACAGGGAAAGATAGAGAATGAACAGCAGGAAAATAACATGACAAATGTAAGAAATAATTACTAATTATTATCATCAATATAAAGGGACTCACTTCACCATTTAAAAGAAGTAGATTGGTAGAATAGATTAGGAAGCAAGATGCAGCAACATGTAGTGTAGAAGAAACATATTTAAGACCCCCAAAATTGATAGACTGAAAGTCAAAGGATAAAAAAAAATATTGTAAGCTCCAAGAGATAAAAGAAAAGCTAGCATAGGTATCCTGTTTCAGACAACATGAACTTCAAATGAGGAAACATGAAATGAAATAAAGAATATCAGTACACTATTTAGGGGAAAATTCATGAGAAAGAGCTAACAGTCATAAATATGGACGCACCAAATGTAGAAGCACACACATATATAAAACAATATTTTTTCTGTCTTTATTACTTTGTCATTCAAAGTAAAGCATATTCCAATATTAAACTCTATTCCTGACATATATTTCTGAAGATGGATGGCTGTAGGAAATGCTGTTTTCTCAATTATTTCTTCCATAAAACCTAGACATTCGGGGCTAGGGAGATAGCTCAATAGAATAAGCACTTGCCTGGCAAGTGCAAGGGCCTGAGTTCAATCCCTGGTTCTGCCAAAAAAAAAAAAAAAAAAAAAGATAAAATTTTGGCCGGGCGTAGTGGCTAACTCCTGTAATCCCAGCACTCGGGAGGCTGAGGCAGGAGGATTGGTGTAAGTTCGAGACCAGCCTGGGCTACAAGACTGAGCTCAAGGCCAGCCTCAACTGCATAGCAAGACCCTGTCTCAAAAAGACAAAAAAATAAAATAAAATAAAATAAAACCTAGGCATTCATTTTTCCTCGTAAAAGTAAGTGAAAATAAAGGAGAAGAAAACATACACTCTGAAGAAGCATTTTTCATTGCATGAGTATAAAAATAAACAGGTACAAAAATTAAATTTCAACATTATCTACATTTTCTTATATCCAAGACAAAGGGAGTTAAATTTAATTTTATTTTTTAAAGACAGGATAAATGAGAATTCAAGTAGAAAAATTTACAAGTTGTACAGAGTTTCATTAAAAAAATAAAATGAATTTCACAGCATTTGTGGTAATGCACAGTATTGCTGTTCAAGCAGTTAATAATATTGCCAGATATATGAAGGTAAAATGGGAACAAAGAAAAAAGAATGAAATGTAGGCCTTGGGAGACAGTGCAGCAGAATAATTGCTTGCCTGGCAAGCGCAAGGGCATGAAATTATGAATTTTAAAAAGCAGAAAACACCTTTGACAAACTCCAACATTCATTGGTGTTCAAAGTCCTATAGAAAATTGGAATGCATGGCCTCTACCTCAGTTTGATAAAAGCCATCTATGACAGTCAAATGACTAACATAATGCCAAGTGGAGAAAAATAGAACTCTTTTACTCTCAGATCTGGCACAAGACAGAGATGTTCTCTACTCCCACTTCCATTCAATATAGTTCAGTAATCACTAGCTAGAGGCATTAGACAAGAGAGAAAAATAAAACGAATAAGAACTGGTAAAGAACAAATCAAAATATCATTATTTGCAAATGATATGACACTCTACTGAAAGAAGCAAAAAACTCCACCAAGTGCCTACTAGAACTGATATGTAAATAGAGTAGCACAGCAGGATACAAAATCAATACACAAAAGTCGATAGCATTGCTCTACACAGATAACAAACACACTAAAATAGAAAACGGAGAAACAATATCTTTTACAATAGCACCACAGAAAATGAAATATTTAGGAACTAGTCTAACTAATGAAGTAAAAGATCTATTCAATGAAAACTACAGTACTCTGAATAAAAACAGATCATAGGGGATTTCAGAATATGGAAAAATATTCCCTGATCCTGGATAGGAAGAACTAACATTGGGAAGATAGCCATGTTCCTAAAACTACTGTACACGTTTAATTCAATCCCTATCAAAATACCATCAACATACTTCACAGACCTAGAGAAATAATTCCTAAAATTTATTTGGAACCAGAAAAGACCTAGAATAGCTAAGGCAATCCTGAAAAATAAAGACAAGGCACAAAACATTACAATTCCTGACTTAAATTATACTACAAGGCTAATCTGATTTTTTAAAAAAGCATGGTATTTGCCAAAAATAGCCCTGCGTGCAGCTCATAGGAATAAATTAGAAGATGCAGAAGCCATGATAAACACACTCAGCCAATTTATCTCCAACAATAGGGTCAAACATCAAACATGTTTCCTGGAAGAAAGATAGCATCTGTGAAAAATGGTGCCAGAAAAACTGGCTTTGTACATGCCAAAAACTAAGACTTGACCCAAGTCTATCACCAAGCACTAAACTAAAGCCAAAATGGATTAAAGATCTATATATAAACCAGAAACACTAAATCTCCAGGAAGAGGAAGTAGGTGGAAATGTGGAAGACATAGCTAAAATCAAGCAGTTCAAGAATTAAAATCAAACTGCATGGGTAATACTTAAAATAATTAATAACTGGGACCTTCTTTGTTGAGAAGTTTGTGCATGTCAAAACGAAGTATGAGCAGAGTGAAAAAATAGCCCACAAATTTTGAAAAAAGTCTTAACTAGGCACTCAGACAAGGATCTTTAATTAGAATTTATAAAGAACTAAAAAATATTAGAACCCCATATTTAAAGACCGAATCCAGAAATGGACACTCGAGATGAACACACACTTCTCAGAGGAAGAAATACTGTGAGCTAATAAATGCATGAATAAATGTTCCATGTCACTAGCTATCCATGAAATGCAAATTCAAACAACACTGAGATACCATCTCACCCCAGAAAAAATGGCTATCAAAAAGTAATCAACTAACAACAAATGTTGGAGAGGCTGTGGGCAAAAAGGCATACTTCTTCACTGCTGGTAGGAATGCACACTGGTGCAGTCATTATGGAAATCATTGTAGAGACTTCTTAAAAACAAGGATTTGGAATCCTGTTCAATCCAGCTATCCCCTACTGGAAATTTTCCCAAAGGAACTGAAAATATCATATCATATTATAACACCACAATTTGTGATAATCAAATCTTGGAAACAAACAACATGCCTGTCATCTGAGGAATGGATGCAAAGAGATGATGTTTTATACAATGGAATATTACACAGCTATAGAGAATAATAAGCTCGAGGCCTTCATATATAAGTGGATGCGAATTTAAGACACATTCATAAGTGAAACAAACCAGTTCCATGTATCACGTAGTGTCCCTACTGTAAGAACTCAAAAGAAGAAATAAACACAGAAAGGCATAATAACACAGTGAAATGCAAAGTGAGAATTTAAGGACTGAACAATGAAGAGAGCAATGAAAAAAGTCAGGAAATATGGCAAGAGCAAAACCACGCATTTACACACACAAGATTGGTAAGACAACAGCCCTAGGAATCACCAACAAGGTTTTAAAACTACAGTTAATGGGTAGAATTCTCACCCTGACTAAGTATATATGTTGATATATGCACACTAAGCAACTATACTATGGATAACAATGTGTAATACTAAAATCACGCTTGGAGTATCCGTCAGTCTGGTATTCTACATATGTACTGCTTCTGATGTCATATCAAATATTGTTATAGTTGCTCTCTCAAGTAAATGACCATTTAAGAAGATAAAATTTAGTAAAAGAGAATAAGAGACAAGAAAAATATGCCATGGTATTCAGAAAGATGGTAATGTTAAGCTCAAGTGATTATGTTATAAGGTAATAATATCACTAATCTTCTCTTCTGGAGAGTTAACATCTTTAGTTTGCAGATCACAAAATTAAAGAAAAGCAAGGGCTATGACGATAGCCAATATTTTGTCCCTAGCCCCTCAAGTGAGGACTCAGGACATAATAAAACCTTTACTGTAATATCCCATAACTCTGTGGTGTCCCAAATTTTTTTTGCAAGGAAATTATGGGGCTACAGAGGAAAGGGATCAATGATGTATATATAGTGTGCATAAGGACAGGGACCTAGAGAGAAAACCTTCTCTCAGGCTTTCACAGAGAACAAATTGGTCAAGCAATGGCTGTGGCTCATCCAGTTGGCTGATAATGCTATAAGTTCTAAAAAATGCTGTACATGTTTTCAGGGTAAGTCCTTATGAGATTTGAATGATCTTGTCAGATACAAAAGTTACATTTTTTGTTGTATAGGTGTTGCTTTAACTTGGTCTTATCCAGTGGAAAGGACTAATCACGTAGTATTAAAAGTAAAGCCATATTAATATGCTTACTTATAAAAGGCTAAAGTCAATAGCTTCTGACACTTCCAGTTGGGCTGACAACCCACTAGTATTATAAACTATTGGACTATATGTACAGCTACTCTCTCTTAGCTCAATGAGAAGAAAGGTTTGTAATAATAGTATTTAGACAAGATACTATGTCTGCATTTTGTATCTGAACAACTACTATGAAGACAATATGCAATGTATTAATTATTGTAGCTGTGATAATATCCTGCTTTGAAAATATTTGTTATTTATCATTAAAATTAATATAATTAAAAAGTAAAAAAGTACAAATAATTGAAAAAAGGAGGCAGAACTAGTTATTATCTGCTTTTTTCCATAGGCCAATAGAAATGGACAATAGAGTTGCACAAACCATCCTGCTTGCATACATAAATTTCTCTCCCCGATTCCTTCTCTTGTTCTTGTCTTTCTCTTTTTTTCTTTTCTTTTTTTGCACAGGGTCTCATTACTGACTCATAGTGACCTTCCTGCTTGTACCTCCCATGTGCTAGGATTCCTTCTCTTGTTTTTCTTCACAACTGAGTGATTTTTTAAAATATATTCATGGTCTTTTCCCAGTACCTGTTGTAACCTTCAGATTCCATTTTTCTTTTTCAGGTTCTCACACTAAAGAGATTATAAAATGTTTTCACATGTGGTTCTGCTTTATTTCACTTGAGTATGTTATCTTGTTGGATCCATTTACCAACAAAAGACTCAAATCCATTGTTTTTTTGTTTGTTTGTTTTGTTTTTTTTTAGCTGAATGATACTCCATTGACTAAAAATAATATATCCTTTTAACTGATTTTTGTTCATGGGAATCTGGGTTGTTTCAAGATTTAGCTATAACAAATTGCATTGCTATAAACATGGGCCCATATACATTACTGCGGTATGAGGTTTTTAGTTCTTCTGGAAAATACCCAAGACAGGAATAGCTAGCTTGAATGAGATATCTAATCTTTGATTTTTCAGAAATACCCACATGGACGTCCATAGATTTTGCACCAATCTGCACTGTTACAAACAGTGGAGAAATTTTTGTGGAGAAAAAAAATGAAACACAAGTTTTAAAGAACATGAAAATTTTAATAACCCATAACAGTATCTTAAGAAGACACATTAACACTCTCTTAAACCTAAAAGGTATGTCAAGTAGACAAAAAATTAGAAATGAGGCCACAGAACTTAACTAAAGGTTTGAACAAATGACCTTAGTGCACATTTACAGAATGTTCCACCACACAACATCAGAATACATATTCCTTTTAGCTCCACATGAGACATTTTCTAAAATAGACCACATGCTTGTCCATACATCATATTTAAATAAATTCAAGAAAACAGAAATTATCCCATGGGTATTATCTGACTACATTTCATTGAAATTTAAAATTAATGACAGTGAAACCGCAAAAGCCCCACAAACACATAGAAGTTAACACTGTCCTTTACAACTAATGAAATTAAACAAAAAATTCAGCCTTTTTCACCAGAAACACCATCTTGCAGTAGTTTCCCAAAATGATAAATACAAATGGCAAGATGAGGGGAACCCAGTGTATGTTCTCCAGTCCTTTTAGAAATTATGGGATTGCTCCTTTGTAGATGCCTGTGAATGTACAAAAAGAGTGATATTATAGATATCAAGGGAATGGATACTGTGCAATAACAAATGCCTCACAAATGTTACCATGGCAAAATGGGAGAGTCTACAATGTCACTCAGCATGTAGTTGTCATCTTTTTTGGGGGGATGGACTGGGATTTGAACTCACAACCTTGCACTTGCCAGGCAGGCACTTATGCAATAGAGCTATAACACAAGCCCCTGGCATTGTTGTTAACAAATAAGTTAAGGGCAAAATACTTACCAAGAGGATTAATGTGTATATTGAACATATTAAACACTTAAAAAGTCATGATAGCTTCCTGAAATGTATCAAGGAAAATGATCAGAAAAAGAAGAAAGCCAGAGAGAAAGGAAACTGTGCTCAACTGAAGCTCCAGAGTGCTTCTTCCAGAGAAGCACACTTTGTGAGGACCAGTGGGAAGGAACTTGGGCGGTTGGAAGCTATTCCCCATGAATTCATGGCACAACCTGGGGATGTTGTTCTGCCATTCAGCACACAACTGACAGCTTAAGTGTTCTAGGTTCTCTGTAAAAATAAAATCATCCTGTATTGCAAGGGTATGTTTCTTAGTTTATCAGGTATCTGGTGCCTCCCTACCTCAGAAACATTTGCAGCAGATTTTCCCTGTACCTAGTAATTGGGCCTACTCTTTACTCTTCAGTGTTTTACTTGCAGAAAGATATTGCTGAAGTATTGTGCAGTCGTATACCCAATGTCTTAGTTGCTCTTCTCTCATTGTTGGGACAAGTATCCAGAACCCAAAATGAAGGAAGGAAAGGTTTATTTAGCTCACTGGACGTTTCAGTCTATATTTGGCTGTCTCCAAGGCAGAAAGGCTCATGAGAGAGAGAGCAGCAGTTCATGGTGACAGAACAGCAGAAATATGGTGACAAAAGCAACAGAACAACCAGGGGAGCAGAGAGCAACAGTGCAAGTCTGTCCCTCTGTCTCACTTTATACTATATTCAGGCTCTCTGCCTTAGCCTATCCACGTTAGACCACACCCATAATCTGAGAAGGACTCAGACCCATTGTCCCATCAATACTGAAACACAGGGCTCGGCAGGATGGCTCAGTGGTCTAAAGCGCCTGCAGACTGCTGTAAGGACCTGGGTTTGATCCTCAGCACCACATGCTGCGCCAGCCCCGCCCTCAGGGCAGGCTGAGCTGGCCATAAAAATAAATAAACAAACAAACAAAAGTTCTGAAACAAGAAAAATAATAATTTTTTTAAAAAAATACTAAAACACAATCCCAGTAGATCATGAGTCAAGTCTCAAGTTCTAGAAGTCTCTGCCCCATGATTGCATGAGGCTTTGGAGGGACAACTAGATACAAACCATAACATTCCGCCCCTAGACCCCAAAGTCTCATGCACATCCCTTTGTGCAAAAGACATTTTAGTCCATGTGGAAGAGTTCCCAAAGTCTCAGCAGTTTCAGCATTGCTGAAAATTTCAAGTTCCAATTCGCCTCCAAGATCCAAGGCAAACTCTCAACTGTGAGCCCCTGTATAAAAGAAAATTTAAACATACCCAACATTCAAATGTACATGATAAACATTACCAATCCAAAAATTGCAAACAGTAGAGTAATAAAAAACACTGGTACCAAAACAAATCCAAAATCCAGCAGGACAAACATTAAATCCCATAGTTCAAACTGGATCAAAAACAGTCTTCAGGGCCCGGCAGGATGGCTCAGTGGTCTAAAGCGCCTGCTTAGGAAAGCTTAGGCGGCTGCAAGGAACACGGTTCAATCCCCAGCACCACATGCTGCGCCAGCCCTGCCCTCAGGGCAGGCTGAGCCGGCCATAAAAATGAATAAACAAACAAACAAAAGTTCTGAAACAAGAAAATAAATAAATAAATAAATAAATAAATAAATAAATAAATAAATAAATAAACAGTCTTCACTGATTGCTGGTTCCATGCAGCTCCGTCCCTGAGGCACTCTTGGTGGTAGTTACCATGGCTTCTCTCTTAGGCCAGCTTTGCTCCTTATTTGCACGAGCCATGTTTCTGGCTTTTTCAAACCTCTGGTGTTTCCACTGGACAGGCTTCTCACACAGTTTTACACAATGTTCTCTCAGGAGCACATTGCCTGGCCTCCCAGGACTTCTTCTGAAATCAAGGTGGAAGCCTTCTTAGTCTAACAACTCTTGCATTCAAAATGCACCTAAAACCAATGTCACATGGATGATGCCAAGGTCTGCTGAGAGATAGAGCAGTAACCAGACTTCCTTCTCTCTCGATTGTAGGGGAGGAGTGCCTAGATTGATGAACACTCTGATCTTGATTCTGAGGAACAAATTCTCCATGCCAGCGCCATTTTAGAACTTGGTTTGGCCACTGCCACCATTCTGGTACTTGGGTCTCTGTGGCTTTCTTCTCAAGGCAAACCTCTCTCATTAGCAATTCTGGGGCTGCAAAGGGCAGAGAGCTGCCACCTCTTGTGATGCCCTCAGGCCATTCTTTTGATTCTCTGATTCCTTCCCAATAATGGAGATTCTTTTAGCTTCATCTTTGCGGTACACAGCTTTCCTGATGTTTCCTTTCTGGTCAAACTCACAATATTTTAAATCACCCTGCTTGGCTCTGTGCTCTTGATTTTCGACATAAATCTGGCTAAAAGCCACCAATAACAACCATGCCACTGCCCCAATAGTTTGCTGCTTTGAAATATCTCTTGAAGGATTAATCAGTCTGCCATGCTTAATCTCAATCTTAGGCAAAGTCTCTGGGCATGAGCAAAATTCCGAAAGACTTTCAGCCAATCCACAGTACAAATCATCTGGAGTCCGTTGACCAATGCTATGCTTTTCCCCAGCAGAAACCTCCTCAACCTGGTCTTTACAGGCAGGCCTTCTGTGAATCTTCTGTTCAGAGTTATGACCAGAATCTCCCCTACAGAACAGCAGAAGCTTCTCCAGCTCTTCATATGTAGGCATCATCTCTCAACCTTTCCTATTTCTTCCCATAACCCATTCCCAAGAGCTCATAATCCACATTGTCAGGTATAGCCATAGCAACAACACCACTTCTCTGGTACCAAATTCTGTATTATCTGCTCTTCTCTCATTGCTGAGACAAATACCCAACACCCAAAATGAAAGAAGGGAACGTTTATTTAGCTCATAGTTACTGACGTTTCAGTCCATACTTGGCTGGCTCCAAAGCAGACAGGCAGATGGCAGAGAGCAGCATTTCATGGTGGCAGAGCAGCAACAATATGATGACACAGGCAATGGAACAACGAGGGGAGCAGAGGGCAACAGCATGAGTCTGTCTCTCTGTCTCTCTTTATATTACATTCAGACTGTCTGCATCAGCCTATCCACCTTAGGCCACACTCATAATCCTAGGAGGGCTCAAATCCATAGTCCCATCAGTACTAATACACAAAATCCCATTGAATCATGAGTCAAGACTCAAGCTGTAGAAGTCCCCACCCCATGATTGCAAGAGGCTTTGGGGGGACAACTAGACATAAACCATAACACTTCAGTATTCAAATATTTATAAAATATTGACTTGAAGATCCTGTAAATCACCATGGAGAAAAGATGTATGAAAATAAATGGAGGTCACATCTGAAGCAAATGTGAGTTGATTTGTGTTAAATAAATTGTTTAAAGCAAGAAGAAGCAATCAAAAACTTAAGGGTTAAACAACAAAGTGACTGGAAGCAGAAAAGGGAGGAAACATATCAGGACCAAAACGACACACTTATATGCACAGAATGAATTATACAATGGTCCTAAAGAACCCCAAAAGATTTTTGACACTAATGATAGCAATGTGTAACACTAAAACAATGCTTGGAATGCCTGTCATTCTGGTCTTTAGATGTGTGCTGCTTGTAATGTAATTTCAGTTACTGTTATACTCTCTCTCTCAAGTAAATGGTTGGTATACAAGAAAACAAAAAAGGGTATTAAATGAGAGTAAGAGAATAAGAAAAATGCCAAAGGATGGACAAGCTCAAATTTGGTACATGCTTATATTGCTAAATATCTGTGTACAAATGTGTAACTGCTTTTACCACATTCTATAGATATTTGTTAGATTATCAATAATTTATGGAAAATAGCACTTCCAAGTTAAGTCTGAGATGTTTAATATTCAGAAAGATGGTGATATTAAGCTCAAGCACCCATGTTTTAAAGTAATAGTATCAGCCGGGCGTGGTGGCTCATGCCTGTAATCCCAGCACTCGGGAGGCTGAGGCAGGAGGATTGGTGGCAGTTCGAGACCAGTCTGGGCTACAAAAGTGAGCTCAGGACCAGCCTCAACTGCATAGTGAGACCCTGTCTCAAAAAGACAAAATAAATAAATAAATAAAGTAATAGTATCACTAAGCTTTTCTTCTGGAGGGCTAAGAATAAAAGTTTACAGATCAAAAATTAGAGAAAAAGAAGAGCTACAAGGATAGCCAAAATTTTGGCCCTAGCCCTTCAAGGTCAGTGAGGACTCACAACATAAGAGAACCTGTGCTATAACATCCTATAACTCAGTGGTTTCCCAAATTTCCTGTTCAAGCAGATTATGGGGCTACAAAGGAAAGGGACTGAGATACATAGTGTGCCAAAGGAGAGTAACTTAGTGAGAAATCTTTCTCTCAAGCTTTCACAGAGAGCAAAGTAGTCAAGCAGTGTCGGTGACTCATCCCGATGACTGACACTGACAACAGTCCTATGAAGCACTGTACATGGTTCCAAAGTAAATCCTTAGGGGATTTGACTGACCTTGAGTGATAAAAATGTTACATGTTTTGCTATACAAGTTATGCTTAAACTTGCCCTTAACCACCCAGCATTACAGTTTAACCACAAATCTCAAAATGGAAAGCTACTTTAGAATGCTAAGCTGTATAAGCTTAAATCAACAGCTTCCAACATTGCCTGTTTTGCCAATAACCCACTGCAATTATCGAACATTGCATTATGTATACAGTTACTTTCTCTTAACACAATGAGAAAAAAAATTTCACCAATACTAATTAGAAAAGTTGTATGGTATATACCCTGTGCTCTGTGTAACTAATAGGAGGACAACAATATGCATTGTATCAAATATTGGAAGTATACTCCTCATTTGTTTTGAAACTGTCACATGGATTCTGATTGAATGTAACAAAATAATTAAATTGAAATAATACTGTGATACCATCTCATACCAGGAAGACTAGCTTTCATGAAGAAATGAACTAATATCAAATGCTCGAGGAGATGAGGAGAAAAATGTACCCTTCTCCACTGCTGGTGGAAATGTGTACTGGTACAACCACTGTTCAAATAAATGTGGAGACTATTCAAAAAATCCAGGACTGGAAATCTCATTTAATCCAGCTATTCCCCTTGTGGGTATTATTGCAAAATAAATGAAAACATCGTATCACAGTGATATAAGTTCGCCCATGTTTATATGAGAACAACTTGTCATGTCTAAATGTTTAAAACAAACATAATGTCTGTCACCAAAGAAGTGGATAAAAGCAATCAGGAAAAACAAACTTGATGGCTTTCTGTGTAAATAGACACAAATAGAGGCTGTAAACATAAGTGAGGTAAATCAGACTCACATTTATGAATATCATATTGTTTCCCCAGTTTAAGAACTTGAAAGTATAAACAAAATTTTAAAGGTATATCGGGCTGGCGAGATGGCTCAATGGTCTAAAGTGCTTTCTTAGGCAACCACGTGGACCGCAGTTCAATCCCTGGCACCATATGCTGCACCAGCCCCAAACCCAGGGCAGGCTGGGCCAGCCATAAAAAAGGTATATAGATATAGTAAAATGGAGAGAAATTAAACATAAGGAATAAGCAATGAAAAAGAGGAAAGATAAAAAGGTAAAGAAAGAAGTAAGCATTAACCTTTCTAAATCCACATTACTTTTTTTTTTCTTTTCCCCCTTTTTTTCTTTGAAAGTTGACATATTGCATATTGTCCTCACAATCATTCTA
>PVJA010033794.1:0-23051 GCA_004027025.1 Myocastor coypus | reverse complement strand
TTTTTTTTTTTTTTTTTTTTTTTTTGTCTTTTTGAGACAGGGTCTCACTATGCAGTTGAGGCTGACCTTGAGCTCACTTTTGTAGCCCAGGCTGGTCTCGAACTCACACCAATCCTCCTGCCTCAGCCTCCCAAGTGCTGGGATTACAGGTGTGAGCCACCACACCTGGCTCAACCTAGTTGTTTTTAAGAGATCCTTTCTTACCTTTTCAGTAGCTGCAACAGTGTCTTCAAGATCCGAAACTCTATCTTCACTTTCATTCAGGCAGCTTTGCCAGCTTGTCATTGAGGTTTTAAGTTTCTGTATATCTCTTTGGTTCTGCTTCATGCGATCTATTTCTTTCTTATATTGCTCATTTATGGAATCCAACATTTTTCTAATCTCCTCTAATTTCTTTTTATCAATGTCTTCTTCAAAAGCAGTTATTAATTATTACATCGTGGTTAGCATTTCTTTGTTTCAGAAATTATTTCTGATCTGATTTCCTCTCTGCCAATCTGCATTTGTCTCTTTACTTCAGGCACTATTAATTCAGAGATATACTTTTTTACTTCAGTGATTATCTCTGAACTGATTTCCTCTATGCCTATATGTAGGTGTTTCTTTACTTCTGATGCTGTTAATTCAGGAATTTCCCTTTGTTTTGCTTCAGAGATTATTTGTGATCTGATTTCCTCTATACCTTCCTCCAGCTGTTTCTTTACTTCAGACACTATTAGTTCAGAGATTCATCTGTGTGATTCCCGTTTTCTCCTGTGATCTTATCTCCTGAATATTTTAGGGGCTGGGATCAGGACCTGAGATTGCATTTTGCTCCTTGTCTTTCTCATTGTGTATAGCCCTATCCTCTGATCTTGGTGTAGAGCTGGGTGCACTTATACCTTTAGTGTAATTTTTACCCAGAACAGATTATATGGTTAAGGCAGTTATACTTCTGTGTTCACAGAACTATGGTTAGGAACACTAATAGTGGGCAGTGATATTTAGCAGTTGACAAACTTTTATAACTAACAAGTTTGCATTTTACATAGTTAGAGCAAACTTTGTGTCTGTGTAGCTCAGCAGATATTAAATTGGGAGTTTGTATTTAATTTAGTTCACTTAAGTTCTGTCTGATTACCTCCCTTTGATCTACCTGGAATGCATGGGACCAGAGGAGGTGGAGGTCAGTCTGGCGGGAAGTCATGTGGAAGAGGAAGTCTCTCCTGTGCCTCACAGAAGTACCATGGCCAATGGGGATGGAGGATGAGGAGATTGTTCTTGCGGGCTACATAGAAGCAGGAAGTTTTTCCCTTGTGGCTCAGTGGTGCTGTAGGATGGGGAGGTCAGTTTGGCAGGCTGTGTGGAGCACAAAATCTCTCTTGTGTGGTGTAGCAGTGCTGGGGATGACGAGGTCAGAGGATGAGGAGGTTGGTCTTTTGGGCTGCATGGAGCAGGAAATCTCTCCCATGAGGCTTGGCGGTGATGGAGCATGGCTGGTTGATTTTTTGATAATAGCTATTCTTTCTGGGTTGAGATGGTGGAATCTCAGTGTTTTAATTTACATTTCTAGAATGACCAGTGATGTTGAACACTTTTCTGTATATTTATTTGCTGTTTGGACTTCTTTATCTGAGAACTGTGTATTCATCTCAGATGCCTATTTTTGGATTGAGTCTTTAAATTTGGGAAGAGCTGATTTTTCCCAGTTCTCTGTATGTTCTATAGGTATTAGTCCTTTGTCTGAAGAGAAACTGGCTAGATTTTTTTTTTTTCCCTACTCTATGGGTTCCTTTTTCACTCTTTTGGTGATTTCTTTGTTATGCAAAAACTTTAAAAATAAGGTTAGATTCCTTTTTTTTTTTTTTTGTAGTATTTCCCATTTAGTTAGGATTTTATTCGTGAAATGTTGGTATCTAACTTTAGATCTATTTCATTTATTTCCTCTTGCTAATGAGATTTCCTTAAACAATGTCTAAAGTATCAATAAGCAGAAAGATGGCCTTCATTGTTAGAAGGATATTGCTCCAAATTTGCCATATTTTATCACTGTAGTGACAATGTCTTGAGAAGTTCTTGCCATGAACATTGTCTTTTCAAAGTAATACCCACTTAGGATTATGTGCGTATTGTGGTTGTCCTTTTCTAGTGCGTAACTCCACTGCCCACTGAGACTTGTTTGTTAATGCAACCAATTTCCCTCAATGACCCTCTACAACATTTTGTGGATGTTGATACCATCAGTCCTTCTAGAATCATGAAACTTAAAAGCATAAAACTTTTTTTAAGTCTTTAAAAACACCATCTGCCTTCCTTCTATTTTAATTTTTTAAGCAAACACTACGTTTGATTATAATTTGGCTTTCAATAAAATTTGTTCATTGCTATGGCTTCTGTTTTATTTTTGTGTTAATTTTTTGTTTGCTTCCCTGTCATTCATAATTATTTCTCCTTCTGCTAAGCCCAGATTTCTTTCTCTATAAAGTGGAATCTTGGACTTAGGCGTTCTTTTCATTATGAGATGTCTAAAGCCTGCAGGCTGATGTTAAATTAGCAAAAATGAGTCATGTAGAAACAAGAAGATTCTAGATACAGCACCATGGTCAGCAGATAAAGGATTGGTAATCACATTTCATTTCACTCCCATGTTAAGTGAAATGATTTTCTTCCTGAGCTACTGTTACCTGTGGATGCCTTCCATCTGGTTAGAAGGGCAGCAGTATCAGCTCTGTCGTCTTCATTGTTCCTACTGCAGAGGAAGAAAGATGCAAGATCTCTCCCATAGAGGACACATCAAATCTTGAAAAAAAAAAAAAAAAACGGGGGGGGGGTAATTGGCGCTCTCTTGAGTCACATGCCAATTGCTGAGCCAATCAGGGTGGTGAGAGCAAGAGCTCTGTGTGATTGGCCAGGCTGGAACAGGTCCCATGGGGAGAGAGGCAGAGCATGCTCAGACTCTCATCATAAACATGTGGAAAATATCTTAAAAACAAAAGACTGATGTCCATTAAAAAACATAGTTCAGGGCACTAATTTAGTGTTTGACTCAGCTTCGTTATTAGTATTAAACACATAAATTCTACTTTCAAAAGTTGCTTACTTACATCAGAAGGCCATTGTGCAGAAAAACTATTGTGTGGACAAGTAAATTTGCCCTTTCTGCCATGTACTTTCTTTGCTAAATGGAACCTGATGAATTGGTGCCCTGAATATTGACTTTTTAAAAATACACAGCTCCATTGATAGCGCCTAACAATGACAAGTAGCAGCACAGGAGCAAAGTACATGGAAATCCAGATTACAGAAGAGCAGAACCATGTTAACAGGAGTGAAATCTATTTTAAATCCATTAGACAAGGTCCAACAGGTACCAGTAATGAGTTTTAAAGGACCCAGGTCAGAAATACCAAACAAGCTGCTAGTTCACTACACAGGGTCCATTAATCATTTATGTGCCTGAAGAACTGGTCTGTCAAAGCACACCAAGCTTGCAGTGTATGAGATGCTGGAAAAAAAAAAAAATCTGTGCAATTGTCACAGGTGAGGACCACGCAGATGTTAGGTGCCCGTGAGGACTTCACTAAGAAGCTGAGGGCTGTGGATGCCAAAAGGGAGACTTGATGAGAACAGTGCTTCCAAGTGCTTTCGCCAGGTACCTCGGCCTTGATTTGCTGTGATCAAGTGGATAGCCAGACACACGCAGTATAAATCTTCACTTTCTTTGCTTCCTTCTATGTCTGACTCGCTGGTTTCCCTTGTGTGCTTTGTCACTTGGTCACAGTCACCTTTCCGGGCGGTCGCTGCAATCCTGCAGAAGGGAGGTGTCGGTGCTCTGCCTGCCTGGCTCAGCTGCGCTCCATTGAGCTGGGTCCTGCTGTCACGCTGGTTTTTTCCCCTCAACCTACTATGCTTTGTTCACCAGTTTTCCTCAAACAAAATCAACACTAATAAACTGAAATAATGTTTACGATAAAAGAGAATTGTTTCCGTGAGTATTAAGTTGGATTTATTATAAAACCTTTTTTTGTTGTTGTTGGGATTCAGCTGTTGGGCTGAATCTCAGGTGGGCTTCGTAGGGACAGGCCTGGAGGTGGAGGACAAAGCGCGCGCGTGGAGTGCAGTTGCAGAGAACTGTGCACAGGTTGAGTGGGGAGGCTGAGGTGACTGTGGAGGGAATCTGGGCATTGGGGTCAGGACCAGTCTGGCACACCGGATCCTCTGTCCCATGCCCTTAGTCCCCATGCTGGCCGCCACTGCTGGGTTCTAAGGCATGTGCTTTCTATGGGAACTCAACAGGACACACGAAGGAGGCGAAGCTGCTGCTTGCTCCAGCAAGCTCTGGGGGCCTCCTTTCTCCAAGTCCCTTGCTGGGCTGAAGACACATCCCAGACAGCCAGCTCTGGGCCACTGCACCAGGCTAAGGGCTAATCGCAGAGACGCAATCTTCCCAGTGTCCCAACTCACTGGAACCACACTGCAGCCTGGAGTGACATGTTACAAGTGTTGCTGGCCTAATGGATGGGTTGGGGGAAGGGGAGGGAAAGGGGGCCGAGAGGGGCTCCAGGGCCTTCAGGGCACGGGCACAGGAGGCGGGGTACCTCCAGGTCAGCACGATCACTACATCTCCTCTCTTGAAGAAGCCTCGAGCCTTGCTGACATTCATGACCAAGTTCACACGCAGGTCCACGTCCTCAGGCCACACCTGCTGCACAGGGTCCTTGCACGGCACAACAAAGACACTGTAGTACAGGTATGCCTGGTGCGCCGTCTGAGCATTGCCGGTCACTGCGATGATGGGCGCCCGTGAACGGTACCGCGCCACCTGGTGGGCAGACCTGCCAGACTCCGTGAGCACTATCAAAGCTGCCTCTGAACACTTATGCCTGTATGCTGCCCATGGTCGTGGCCTCCAAGGGATCCTGGGAGTGACGGCTGCCTCAGCCTCCCGAGCTGTTAGCTGCTGCATGCACATGGCCTCCAGCAGGGAGTCGCCCTTGGCCGTCTCCTCAGACAGCACAGCACAGTCCACCCCACCCAGGACCGCATTGGCCATGTTGCTGCCCTCAGCCCGCGTGGGCCAGGGCTTCTCGATCATGCTCTCCAGCATCTGCGCGGTACAGCTGGCTGACAGGCTTCCCCACACGGTTTCGGCTTCTGGGCCAGGAAGAACTTCTCTACAGGAATCTCAATGCGGAGGCCCCCCTGGGCCGCCATGATGCCATGGCTGGCCTCCAGGATCGCACCGAACCTCTGCGCACCTTCGTGGTTCTCGGTCTTGCTGATGATCCTGATGCACTTGCCCTTCTCCCCCAGGACCTGCCTCACCGTGTGGACATCAGCAGCCTGGCGAGTGAAGGACACAAACACCGATCCATGTCCTGCTCCACGCTGAACTTCATTCAGGTCCTGGATGTCTTTCTCAGACACAGCAGGCAGGTCCATGGTGACTGCAGGGAGTTTCAGCCCTTTCCTGCTGCCCCGGGAGCCACCATTTCCAGCTCGGTCACCAGGAAGTTGGGACCTTTCTCCATCACTGCAGTACAAGAAGTTGATCACCCTGCAAGCTTGGGATGCACCGCTGCTGTGCCTTATTATAGAATTCTGATTAATGATTTTCAATAAGGTGCTCTGTGGTTGGGTGAGCATATCATTTTTTTTTTAAGAGCAGAGTATTTATGGGGGGAAAGAAAGCTTCTGTCTGAGAGAGGGACAGCGGAGGGACCCAAGTGCGTTGTCACCTGAGTGTATCGATTTTAATCATTATTCTGGCCATTTCCTTTACCATGTCTCTGATGATTATGATAGCAATGAATGCGTTAAGAAACACCTGGAAGATCCATGCAACACAATTCTGGGTATGTGTTAGGATGATTGACATGTAGGAGGAAAGGCCCCCCCCAGATGTGGGTGGCACCAGCCAATAGGCTTGTAGCTTAGATAGAATAAAAAGGGAAAGGACAAGGAAGTCAGTCTTTTGTTTCTCAGAGGAGCTTTGGTCTCCACCATGGCTTGGGTATATTAGTCTCCAGTTCCTTTAGGCTTTTAGCTGCAAATTCTGCAGCCTTCCAATGCACCCCGTGGGCTTCTGACATGGAGGCACATGAGACTCCGGCGAACTCCAGGCTGACTTTCGATGGGATCTCGAGGCCTCCAGCACGTAGCTGGCTGTGTTGTGGTCTTCTACACTGGATTCTGCAGGTGAGCACTTCAAGCTTACTTTGTATATCCTTGATGTATCATAGGTATATGCTTTATATTAAATCTGCTCCTCTGGTGAACCCTAAACAACATAACCTTGGAGTTATACGCTGCATTTCTACTTTGAATTTTTTCATTTCTTCCAAAATGGTCAATTTGGTGCTTCCTTTTCTTTTACTCATCTGTTATTTAGGGCAGGGAAGTGCAAATACAGCTATTCCATGTTTAATAATCTACATGTTTCATGACTGGGCTTATGACCAAGAGATCGTGGAGCCTTCATGGCTTTTTTTCTTTTTTTTTGGTACAGTGCCCCTTGCATACACTGTACTATAGCTTTGGCTGACTGTCCTAGATAGTACTGTACTTTTACGTTCTGATACACATCACAGTACTGACTGTGAGAGTTTTGCAAGTAAAAGCAAAGTCACTAAGTTGGAGTTTCTTTCAACCAGTTCTTTTTTCTGGATATTGTAACCTACGTACTACATAGGAGTCCTCCTTTAACAATCTATTCATTTAACAACCTAGTGGCAGGCATGTGGCTTATGCACTCGATGAGAAACATCTGTGTCTATCTGTCCCTTGATCTGCAGATTTACGTGTTCTGGTCAGTGAGAACATTCAAGGAGATGGAAGGAAGGCAAGCGTTGAGCCCTTCGTGCTGGGGCTTCTCCCCTGTGCAGCCTCATTGGCTATGTCCGTGTGGGCTGGACCAAGTTCTCTTTCTGAGGGGTAGTTTGTCTCTGTCTCTATCTCTTTGTCTTTCTGTTTCTCTGTCTCTCACTGCCTGTGACTACTTCCTCTTTTCTTTTCAGGACAGAGGTGGTAATAGTGCTCAGTTTTTACCGGCCCCAAGCTACTACAGTGTCTGTTTCTCCATTCCCAGTCTACATTTTTGTTAGTCACCCCCCTTTTTTAAACTTTCCTTGGCTTCGAGTGGCTTGAACAGCAGGAAAGAGGAAGAAGTGTGAACTCTGCTAGAAGAGGGTCCTGGTTGCTAACCACCTGCATCACTTCCTTTTCCACGTCCAACCCCTGAGACCCCTTTTCAAACTTGAATTTCATGGTCATAAGGATTTAGATAATATTTCTTTCTTCCCTAGCATGTGATATGCCCCTGCCACTATCAGGAAAATAAATTACTTAGAATTTTTTTTTGTTGTTGTTGTTTTGTTTAGTTCATTCTGGCATATATTAATTGCTTGTTAAATTTTAGTGAAATAATTAATTTATGAATAAAAGATGATATTTTCTCATAAAAGGGGTTCCTGATAAATCTGGTGGTCATTAGTTCTCTAATTCATCTGTTGTCTTTAGGAAGGACATTCCATAGCTGAGAACCAGATTAGACACATATAGAGAGCTTTTATTAATAACATTTGGCATTCACTTATCATAGAATCTGAAAGAGTAGGCCCAACTTAAATGAGCTAAAGGAAAGTGGCATCAATGAGTCATGAGAATACATATCGCAGTGACTGTAGACATGGGGGGGGGTTAGAATTAAACAAATATATGTGTGGCAAGGCAATGAAATAGGGCCAATAAAATGGCACATGTGCTCATGTCCTGCCATCGCTGTGCTGACTATAAGCCTTCTCCATGCAACCTTGACGTGACCTTCTATTATACTTACTTCCACGCATGACTTTTTCTAATTAACATATATGAATACAATATGTTAATACATATTATATACGTATTGTATGTTCACTTAATATACGTTATATATATTCATACTCTTCTGATGTAATAATTTTTCTGTTTGAATCAGGGGTTGACCAACCTGCTTAAGATTCCGTGACCAGAGAAGACAGTGAACTCGGAGCCTGTCCACCTGATGGTGAGAGTGCAGCGGCTGGTAGCAGAGAGGATGACCTTTGTCCTCCACATTTTCCTCGTCTAGAGCCCATGGAAAGCTTACCTTTCCTGGACAGTCCTCCAACCACATGGACACAATTTTATTTTACCTCTTCTAAATTGATTTGCCTTAGATTGTGCTAAGTCAATGAGAAAGACCCCGATGTAAGCTCTTCACAGGGGCCCAGTATGGCTGTCACATTAAAAAAAAAAAAAAAAAAAAAAAAAGATCTTCTTCTAGGCCCAGTGCCTGGGCCCAAGGCAGGGGGTATAGACAGTGGTGACACAACCGCCCTGCCTGGCCTGACCTTTAGAATCATCCCAAGTACCCTGCAGCCCTTCTTTCTTTCTGGGGTGAACTAGGGTGCTGAGTTCCGGATCCTTCCAGGGTGGAAAAATGGGTGGCCAGCCTATTTTCACTGTAAAGTAAATAGAAAATAAGCCTACTGCATCAGGTTCTGTGATTTGAATGTGTATTTATCAGTACATAGCTTAGTGTATTCTAGCTAAGAAACACGTTGGAATTTTTGTATTGGCTGCTTTAAAAAAAGCTGGAACACGGCTCTGATTTCATGGTTCAGCAACAAGGAGATAAATAGCAGAGGCTGGGATACATGAAACTCCAGCGCTCCATTTTATTCTGGGAAGAGTTGCTAGGAAAAACTTTTCCTCTGTTAACTTGGGAAGCAGAATAGTTGCCTTCAAGTTGCAGCTTTCACAGAAATAGCAAGATAGGAAAAGAACATTAGCGTGTATTGGCTATTACAAGCTGCCATTGGCCAGGCTATTACAAATACATCTGTCAGAAAAGAACTGGCCAGGATTCAACAGGATTTAAAGGGATAGAAAGAGCATAGAAAATATAGTCTTGCTGTGTCCAAAGGTGCCAAAGAGAGAAGAAATACCTCAAGATGTTGAAGAAAAGTTCTAATAGAACTCAGTTGAATAAAGTGACATGGGACAAAGATCAGGTGAAGGGTGTAAACATCCCACCTGTAGCTCCAGAAACTCTGAAGAAACAGCCCCTGACTTGAGAGAGAGGAGGCCACAGCCGTGGTTTGGAGGAGCTGCCACTCAGCAAGAAAGCCAGAGAAACACTCGTGCCTTGAGAACGCTTCCTACCAAGGGACTGCGCCTGTGGCACAGGCCCATGGTCCTGAAAGCAGAGAGGCTGCATTTTGAAAGGACCGCATTGCTCAAGAAGCCACTACTTTGCTCTAAAAGCTCTTTGATTATACGAGACCTAACAACATCCCTTAGATCTTAACTTTTGAAGAAAATGAGCCAAGTTTCAGAGACTGTTTCAGCCCCAGAAGAAGGTGTAACCTTCAAAACCAGCATCAGAAGTGGCCAGATAATTCCTGGACAGGGAGACTGGTTCCTGCCACGGGCTCAGGTTGGCAGGGACAGTGGCCAAGGGCACCCCTCCTGGGGGGCAGAATGAGGGTGAGGGGTCCACAAAATTAAAGGAGGAGCAGCCCCATGTTCTCAGATTGGCTGATGGCACCGTTGAAGTGCCAAATACACACACATCATTGTAATAGCAATACGTGGGTTTAAATAAAAGACAGACATGTGCACCTCTCCAGAAGTGTCAGCTTAATGAAACATACATAAGCAGGAGATCCCATGGACGTTATTACAGTTTGATATACTGCATGACCGTTGCTGCTCAGAAACTCTAATTGCTTGTTTTCTACTAGGGAAACTTTCAATAATTGACGAAACACACAGGGAAACTGAAATTTCGCTGAATTCCAGAGTGGTCATGGCCCAGTGTGGCTGACGTGGGGCCGTAGTTATGTCCTTATGGTCCTGCTAGGTCTAGGTTTCTGTGTGAGCCAGCACAGCCTTGCTCACAGTTGGAGCTTAAGGCCAGCATGATGGGGGCCGGGGACCAGGCAAAGGAAAATGAAGCTAGTCTTTCCCTACTGCCAGTTTTATTTAAAGCCCTGATGGATGTATTATTTTGTAGGAAACCAAGCAAACTGTATGGTAGAATAGACTGCAATCTTTAGAAGAATCTTCAAGGCGAGATGTGGAACTGCAAATAAATTTATCTCTGTAGCACTGAGAGACATCGATGTCCCCAGACAGAATCACTCGACAAGAAGATGTGCACATGCCAACTTAACTGAGAAACTGGGAGGAGGGGGGAACAGAAGGGAAGAAGGGACGTGGGAGGAATTCTGCAATTTTAACAAGATCGCTATTGAGACATATGCAGTCTCAGTGGCTGCAGACTTCTGAGTAGAACAAGATTCTGAGTGGAAGACTGAAGCTCAAAGCTAAGTTAAAACACTCCAATAAACTGCAGCGGCCGAGTAATGGCAAGCCTACGTCCTTTACCCCTTCTCGTGTGTTTCCTATCATTGTATTCAAGCTTCCGGGTCCACTCAAATGCACGTAATTCACAACACTAGCACTTCCTACAAATGCCTATCTCTGGCTCGATGCATGATGTACACCCAGAAGTGCAGCAGTTCTCCCTATCTCTTTTCTCCCGCCGACTGGGGCCAACAGGATGCACACACAACCACCCCTGAGCTCCTTTGGACACAAACTGAACAGTACACCGGCTCATCTCCAGTGTTGGTGGAGAGGAAGGATGAGCTTCTGTCCCTGTGAGTGGCCATCGTTCCCACAATAGCAAGAGAATCTCCAGGAAGAGGCCCGCATAGGCACAGGCACAGGCAGAGCCCTTTCAGAGGCTGGGTCAGCTGCGCCAGCTCCAGTGGCAGCCCTTTCCTCTCCTACCTCAGTGAGCCTGAGGTGACTTCCTTCCTTCCTTCCTTCCTTCCTTCCTTCCTTCCTTCCTTCCTTCCTTCCTTCCTTCCTTTTTCCTTCCTTCCTTCCTTCCTTCCTTCCTCTCTCTCTCTCTCTCTCTCTCTCTCTCTCTGTATCTAAGGCAGGGTCTGCAGAGTTTACAGGGCCTACAGGGTCTTACTACACAGTTATTCAGACTCATAGTTATTCTCCTGTTTTCAGCCACCTAAGCGCTAGGATTACAGCCATGCACCACCATGCCCAGTCTCAGACCCCTGTCTGTCAGTGCACCCCAGGGGCAGGGCTGGCATGCACACTGGCGATCAAATCCTGGCCACTGTGCTCTGCCTAAGCAGAAGCTTTCCTCTGTTGAACTATCAGGCCAGCCCTGACATGAGTTTCTTGCCATCAGAAGATTCTGGGCTGAAGCATTTCTGTAGGAGAGCAACCTGCTGAGTGCTGGTGGGGTGAAAGCAGCCAGGAAGCTCCTTTCTAGAGTGACCGCTGCTTGTGGAAGTGACCTTTTCCTTCGCTGAACTGATAGTGATTGAAAATAAACATTGGACTCATGACTTACATGTGGAGATTTGAGTAAAGCTGAAACCCACGGTAATCAACGTAATGGGATTTTTTTGAATGAGGAAAATAGAGAGGCATAATCCACTTATCTAAGCTGATGCCTGGAGTGCCAAGGAGTTTCAGGATCTTGTTGCTGGAAATGTTGTGGAAATGGTTCTCAAAGATGACAATTTGGGATCACCGAAGAGTTTTCAGAGAATCTGATATCTATCCTGACTATGTCACTAGGCACTTTTGTTTTTTAACTCTATTTATTTATGTTATGGCTAGCTAAGCCTGCCCTGGGGGGTTAGGCTAGAGCAGTATGTGGTGGCAGAGATTGAACCGCGGTCCCTGTGGTTGCCTAAGCTTGCCTAAGCAGGTACTTTAGACCACTGAGCTATCTCACTGGCCTTTCCCTTTTCAATTATATCTGGTCATTTTTCGCTTTAATAATTTAGACTAATCCTGAAATTGAGGATTATATTTAAGTTATTTTATTTCTGCCCAGGCCAGCTATACAAGCTCAGAATTCTTCACCTATGAATAAACCTATGAAAATCTCATAATACTTCATTAGTCCTTTCTACAGACTCTCATCATAGAGATTGCCTCCTGCTGCACTTTCTGTTTGTCATGAAAAAGTCTCTAGTTCAATCTAGGCTTGTGGGGCCAGGGAGATATCTTGGTGGAATGAGTGCTTTCCTAGCAAGCTCAAGGTCTGGTATTGAGTTCAGTCCCTGGTACCCTCCTCATCAAAAGATCTGGGCTTCTGTTGTATTGCATCGAGTTTTGACCAGAAATATGGAGAGAGAGGGAGAGAGAGAGGGAGAGAGAGAGACAGACAGACAGACAGACAGACAGACACAGAGACAGAGACAGAGACAGAAAGAGGAAGGAAATTCCTGTGGTTGTGAGATTTTGTTTCATCAGAAAAGTGAAAGTTTGCTAAGTAGCCACGTGTTCTGATCTCCTAAATCCACATGTAGAAGTCCTAACCCCTAGCATAGGGCTGATAGGAAGAGGGGCCTTTATGTGATGTTTCTGGGGCACAGACCCCAAAATCTGATGCATGTCCTTACCGCAGATAACCGAAGGAGTGCTTTCTGTTGTCCGTCTGCTATGTGAAGACAGGAGGAAACACCAGCTGTCCAAGACCCAGGAAGCCAGCAGCCGGGGCAGCTGTGAATGTGTCAGCACCTGCAGTTTGGACTCCCTTCCCCGCCTCCTGAGCTGTGAGAAGAAAGCTTCTGTTGTTTATAAGCCACCTAGCTTATGGCACTTTATTATGGCAGCCTGAGTGAGTGAGAACAGTGGCCATCGGGAATGATACTGAGAAGTCTGTGAACCAGAGAGATGAGCCTGGTGTAAGACCGGCCACTCCACACATAGACTTGGCAGTGTGCACGCCAGAGGAGTAGAAAAGAACAAGGCTGAGAACCGAGCGAGAGCCGCTCGTCATGCGCCTCCCTCGTGCAGTGTGTTAGGAATGAGGCTTTTGTTCTGCAGAACGACTGAGGCCAAGAGGAGATTGGAAGCAAGACTTATGGGACTGCTCAACTAATGAGATGAGCAGCGGACTGCCATCATGGGCAGATGAAGTGCTGTTCCATTCCTAAAATTAAATAAAAACGCCATGCTCTATTCTGTACAGCACAGTAATAGAGGAAGATACAGGTCGCTGTGAACTGATGAGGGCAGTTTTTCTAGTCTAGGATGACATTTCTACGTCAGAGGGATCCAGATGCTCTTAGAATCACAAGCAGAGGACTGGCTGTCCTCCTGCTGTCCCACCCCCTCTCCCCTGCAGCAGTGGTGATGCCCACAGGTGAAATCTGTGCTCCCGTCTTTTCAGGGCCACACCCGAGCAGCCCAGGGGCTCCGAGCTGTGTTATATCCTCTCTGTTGGAGCCGTGGCCTATTGAGGCTCTTTTCAGGAACTTTGTCAGCTCTGACTTCCCTTGTTTCCAGTTGGAACCCTGGGAACACTCCATCTGTATTAGAATCACTTCCTTTGTGTGAGACTTTCTATTTTTCTTCTCTTGTGGAGGACAGAAGGAAGGTCTTCAGAATCCTTCAAATGTATAGATTTGTTCCTTTGGAGAAGCGAGTGAACTTTGACGTTTCAGGTTACTCAGGACGGATGGAGATGTTGTGAGCCAGCGATGTGACTGCACAGCTTTCCTTCTTCCCCATGGATCCGGGAATAGACGCGTCGTGCATGCAGATGAGAAGCGCCGAGAGGCTGAGTTACGAGAAGCTCCCTCGAACGTGAAGGGCAAAGCCGCTGCGTGGGTCGTACAGCTTCTAAATGGGCCAACGGGACACAAGATCGTTCAGCGGTCCTCAGTGAAAGTGCTGGTCAGATCAGCCGAGTCGGAAACTAGGCAGCATCACCTTAGGCGTTCTCCTGAGGGTGTCTGACTAAATTTCCTCATAGGTGAAATGCAGAGAGGGATAGTCCAGGCTGTAGGGTTGATCTGAAGACCAAACTGAAGTCACATGTGACACGCTCAGCGTAACGCTCAAGCCGTAGCAGTTGCGGCAGCCCTTCATCCTGACCTACAATTTCACGTTCTGTCGTTTCACTATCCCAGGGTCAAATGCGGCCCAAGAATCTGAAGTGGAAAATTCTAGAAATAAATCATGTGTCGGTTTAGATTTCACACTGTTCCAAGTAGTGTGATGAAAGGTCGCCCATCCCGCTCCCTTCTGCCCTGGGTGTGGCTCATGCCTGGGTCCGGCTATCTGTGGTGTGCACGACCCACCTGTTGGTCACTCAGCAGCCCCCGGGCTCGATCACCAAGACAGAACGTGCCAGGCTCAGGCTGGCTCTGTTCAGCTAACCCTCACTTCACAGAATCATGCCTTCGGGCCACAAGGACAGAGGCGCTGGCAGGTTACAGCAAGGAGGAGCTGCCCGTGATTAAATGGAGAGTGGAAGTTCTCCACTTCATATGAAAAGAAAATCCGATGCTGAGGCTGCTAAGATTGGCAGCTAGGGATGAATACGCCGCTGTGAAACGGTGAAGACTGAAACAGAAATTGGTGTTAGTCTTGCCGCTAGGGCCCCAACTGCAAACGCTATGGTCATGATGGACAAGTGCTTTCAAAGTGGCATTAAATTTTTGAATAAATAAATACAAAATAATGTAGCATACGCAGGGTTTAGGACTATCCAGAGCCAGGCATCACTGGAGGTCTTGGAATATAACTTTCATGATAGGCTGCAGGATACGGCAGTGTTTCTTGAATGCCTCCTCTGTCTGTCTCTCTCTATCTCTTTTCACCTCTCCCTCCCTCTCTCCATCTCTCTCTCCTTTTCCATCTCTCTCTTCACCTCTCTCCATCTGTCTCTGTCCACCCCTCTCTCTCTCTCTCTCTCCTTCCATCTCTCGATCCCCCACACTGTGAGGTCCCTTAGGATATACATTTTCCCCATCCAGCAGCTTTAGCAGCCTCAGCCACTCTACACCAGCAAATCTCACTTCATGCATCTTGTGGTTCTCTAGAGCTAGGACTGTCTTTAAAAAAGGTAAATGGAAAACATCTATATCTCATGACATAAGCTTAGATAATGAAAGATTGCAAAGCTAAATTTCTCACTGTGTGTTTGGATAGCGTTTGATGACTTGAAGGATGTGTGTCTGACACAGAGGCATAAATTGTGTCTACAAGGCCTTTGGAAGAAGAGGAAACCTGACTGTCCGAGGCTCCTCACCCACAATGTGCTTCTCATTTCTTATAAGGCTGTAGAGTGCCTCTGTTTTGAGTGATTCTTAGTAAAAAATAGAACAGAGGCTTGGATAATTTTGTAGATATCATTCTTGGCCAATGATTCAAATACCCACGAGTTTTACTTCTTTGGTGGCTGAGATCATCCCTGATTCACTTTTTGCTCAATCTAAGACTTTGTGGTATATCGACCTGATGGCAAAAATCATGTAAAGTTTACCGGGATGACACGGCGCGGCACTCCCCAAGGGAGAGTGAGCTATCGCTAAACCTGAGCCTAGTGGAAAGAACTTAAAGACCTACTGGCCACATTCTGCTAACTTTGGAGGAGGAGGATTTATTCTGATGAATCCTGAAAAAAGGCGAATCACCACTCTGCACCTCCCTGGACCACTTGGCAAGCAGTTCGGCAGAGCGGCAGGACACGGAGAGAGCAAATGCCAAAACAGTGCCGAAGCCTGTAACTTTCCTCCAGTGAATCAGTCAATCAAAATGGAAGCTCAGGAAATTGCTGCTCACCGAGGTGATAAAGTCCAGGACCCAGACCTCACTGGTAACACCACTGGCCAGACGTGAGCTTCCTGAGGAAATGCCCACAAGGGCTGGGATACACAAAATGGTCCCACATGACAGAGTCACAAAGGTTGACTCTCCCAAGGATTCTGAAGGGCATGGGTGCCTGGGCTCTTCTCTCTGCTCCTCCTGGGGGATATTCCACGTTATCTTTCACCTTGGCCAGAGGTGTCCACCTAAGCCTTCCAGCATGAGTTTGGTTAAAGTATTGGTGAAATGACGTGAGCTTCATGGAGCCTGATGGGAAGCTGATTTATGAGTTCAAAGGCTTAACCTAAGATCCCTTAGACAAAGGAGATGGACCATAAACCTAGAGGAACTTCAGTTGACTTCCAGCGATTATGTCAGACAAAGCTTGCTCTTGGTCTCTGGGCATCAAAGGAAGAACTCATGCCAAGAGCAAAATACAACTAAGGGCTTGCAATCCCAGCAGGTACGTGAGGACATTCTCCAACAATATGCCTAGTGGTTCCAGGAAGGAATGGTCCAGAAATAGTGTGCTGAGTGCAAGAATGTTTCAGAGCACCAAGCATGCATATTATCTAGGTGTGCAAGCCATTGGGCAGTTCACACAAAATTCCCAGAAGCTTTGCGTACCAGGATCCTGAGGCCAAGTGATGTTCAACCATTTCGATTTGGGAGCCTATCTGTGGTGATCAGGGAGGCGTTTCCTTTACATCATACATAACTAGACCCTGAATAGTCGTCATGGCAATTCAGCAGGGCATGAATCATGGCAGCCAGAACTTCCGTGCATACTGAGCTATCGTCCAAAGAACAACGGTGGTAACATACTGACCCTAACCCTGAGGAGAGGTGTTTTCTGAGGAAAGAAGCACTTGTCTATTTTCTCTTTATAATTTTGAAGTTACAGACACAAACACATACTTACTCCTTCCCTCATTCTTCTTAGGGTTTAGAGTTAGCAAACTCAGAGGTAATACTTTTCAATCTCATTCAGAATCTATCACTGTTTCATACTTCATTGCTGTGTCCCAGATATGCTTTTTGTATATGCAGACTTATTTTCTATTCTTCAAGCATAAAGACCCAAACTGTAACATGTTTACCGATTATGTTGACACTTTTCTTTAAGTCTTAATATATTTCAGGAAATGGACAATTTTAGTATCCCCTGGATGGGAGAACAGTATTACAAACAAGGGCCCGTAGGAAAGAATTCTCTTGTCAGTGCTAGAGTTCGATCCTGATCCTCGCACCATGGTGAACAAAGATGAGATCATGCGAAAAGGGACTTGGAAAAGCTACCATAACAGACATAAACCTTTCCAGAAAGTGTCGTCTCCATCCCTCCTCCCTCCTCCTGGGAAGCTGTCTTTGGAGCCGCCTTCTCTGAGTTGGCTCAGAAGATCATCACGCGAAATCATGATCTGAGAGAGAGGTCTATCATGGCTTTGTAGGATGCCTACTCTGCTCTCAGTGAAAACTGAACCTGGACCTTATCTGATTGAAATCAAATGTGCTTTGCAGGTGCGTCTTCCCTTCCTTCGTTTTCTCAAGCCTTATGAAATGCTTCTGTGACTTCCTGCTTTGGACTCATTGGGACTAAGGTCACCTTGTCCTGGATTAGCATTCTTTCAATATATTGAGGAGCGGACTCTAGTCAGTCCCTCACTCCAACCCTTCACTTGAAGGCCCACTTGCCTACCAAGTTTACACAAAGACAACCACGTTTACACAAAAACCAAGGGTTAACTGTTGATGAGTTCCTCTGTTTAAGGCACCCTCACATACTCAGAATTTCCACAGCTTTAAAGCCATCTGTCTGCATAAGCACTGCATTAACTCCCACCTTTAGTTGCTAACATCATGATTAGTTCAGGGTTGCAGGGTTGATTGTTTGATAAATACACTGTAAACTATGTGACTGCCCACCACCTTCTCCCTGTCGGGCTTCTGGCGCCCTGCTTACGGCGTTACGAAGGGGACAATCTATGGAAATTCTGAGTTTCAGTGAATGGTGAGCGTTGCCAGGGAAAACTAAGGCAAACCTTCTCTCCTTGTCAGTGTTCATTCATGCACAAGGACAGGGACATATTCTATCTTGTGAGGAGCTAGCGTGGGTGGGTGCACACACAGCCGTGCTGCAGGGGCTTCGTGTTCACACCAGAATGAATAAATCAGAATAGAGTGTTAATGTGACTGGACAGATGAGTCCGCATTACTCTGCAGGAAGGGTGATACAAGCACTGCTCCAAAACTTTCCTCTGCTCAATTTATTTTAGTGCATCTTTGATGAACTGCTATGGCAGAACATATCACAGACGTAAAAATAGGATGCAATCCTGATCATGCACTGAATCTTGAAGCTCGGCGTTGTAGGCTTAAGGTATGATGAATCTAAAGCAAACCCTGTCCCAGAGGCTAGAAGAGTGTCCTATCTTCGCCATGGTGTTTCCAGTTCTTTGCAGTGTACCGCCTGAAGCGTGTTAGACATTCTACTATTTACTGCTTCTGCACTGTTTCTAGGTGTTCACCACATGGGTTGCATGAACTTAGATTTTGGCTTCGTTCTCCTTCTGGTTCTGGAGGTCTGTCTGGAGCTCTTGGAAGGGCTGTTATGGGTCAGCCACCTCTTCACAGTTTCCCGCCCGTGGAGCTAAACTCTGCCCATCCTGGGTCTCTTTCAGACACACACACTATTCATGATTGTGATGCTCCATTTCAGTTTAATTCTATCCACAGAGGGCATCTGTGTCACCGATGCTGCCCAGTGCCATGGGGCTTGCTGGGGGTAGAGCATATCGTCTCCTGGGTTTTGAGGGCTGTGCAGGTAGGTGTTCACCCACAGACCTGTCACAGAGTGAGGACAGTTGCTCCTGCTCTGGTTGGTCATTTCTTTGACAGAATTCTGGGGATGTTCTAAGTCTCTGAGGCATAAATGGCAAAAGATGGGCAAGGATATCAAGTAGAAACTAGAGAGAAATGCATTTTTCTTTTTTTTTTTTTTTTATAAGGAAGAGATTTTAGTAAGCTCATCAGATTACCCAAAAATTTTCAAATATATATTGAATGAGTGCCAGAAGAACAGTAAAGTGAAGTCCTATATTTATAAAAAGATTCATGTGTACCATGTCAGGGGCAAAGTGTTCCTTTCCTTCAATTTTCATTTGAAAGGACATGACAGCTTATTTTCTTCTCAAAGTTTAAAGGATTTAAACTACATTATGAAAGGCTTAGGCTGGAGAGATAGCTCATGGCTCAATTGAATGCCTGGCAAACACAAGGTCTTTAATTTAATCCCAGGTATAAATAATACACGATAAATAATGAATAATAAATAAAAACCTTAAGGTGATGCAAGATGATAGTTTTACTTTTCAGCGTAAAAATAGTTAACTTTCATAAAATAAACAGAAATTTAGATAAACAGTACACTATAAAAGTTATACATGATATTAAAATTATATTCACTTACATATCTTAGTTCTAAGTTTAACAAGCAGTATAACTTCTGGCAATTTTCTTTATCTCCCTGAAGATAAAAATTTCCTCTATAAATAAGAGTAAGAAGGCTACCTCACTTGTATATACAAGTCGTGCATGTACTTTATAGTAATTTTGGGAGATACATGCTCACTCAGGTAGATTTTGTATGTTTTCAAGTACAAATGTTTTTCTTTCCAACAGGGTCTTGCAACACACACAGCTGGCCCTAACGTGTGTCGTACTGCACCGATGTAACATGTATTCTGTTGAATGACTCGTTCTACCACCTCCTTTGCTACACTATTCTTTGGGGAGGACCGTACAGATCAGGAAAACAAGGTTTAGAGCCCTG
This sequence comes from Myocastor coypus, assembly GCA_004027025.1. NCBI lineage: Eukaryota > Metazoa > Chordata > Mammalia > Rodentia > Myocastoridae > Myocastor > Myocastor coypus. Next base: position 3,577 of record PVJA010033794.1, on the reverse strand, counting down.
AACATACAGCCCTTGCAAGGGTGGTAAATGGCACACTTAGTCCTGGCATCTAGGAAGTCATGACACCATGACTTTGGAATTTCTCAATGACGATGCTAGGCTGTGTCACCCCTGGAAGGAAGCCACCATTGTTTTCTTGTCAGGGGTAGCACCTGTGAAACTCTGGTCTGCATTATTGGTACACTACGAGTGATGCTGTTTAGTTTAACTTTCATACCCCAGAAACTCTGTGAGCTTCAAAATATGTACTCTGGGGAGCTGAAAATTAATTTGTTAAAGATAATCACAGCAGCCATGAATGGATGACACAGCCCTAATCAGGATAAAACATATCTAAAAAGTTGCACCATTTTTTTTTTTTTTTTTTTTTCTGGCAAGCACAGCCTGCCATGAGGGCTGGGCTGGTGTGGCTTGTGGTGTCAGGGATTGAGCTGTACTCCCCTGGGCAGCCTAAGTTTGCCTAAGCAGGTGCCTTACACAGCTGAGCTATCTCGCCAGGCCCAGTCCCAGCAGTCTGGATAAGAGAGGCAGCTGAAATGCAGTGGGTGTCTGTTCCCTCTTCCTCTGCCCAGGACTCTCCCTTTCTCCTGTGTTTGGAGACTATGCCAAGATGAAAGCTGCATATTCTGGTCTGATTAATGCATTGCTTTGAAAAGACAAGGTTGAGAGCTTATGAATATTTTTTTTACTGTCTTCTTTTATTGCTTTATGTAGTGCTTGTGAGATATCCAGAAATACCTCTGAAAATTTTAGCATAAATTCAAATCTTGGAGAACAAAAACTGACTTTAAATGCTAACTACTTACATCATTTCTCTCGTGAAATCTCTAATGGGGAAATGATGACACGATCGATTTCATTTCGGTCAAGTCTTGCCTTTCATGTGTCTCGTCAGGGCCCTCTCTACTGAGTTATTTGCAAAATCGCACTGAGCTGCGCTGAGGCACTGCTGCAACCCTGCGGGCTTACCTAGGCACCTGTGAAGCAAAAGTAAGCCAGTGAACGTGGGCTTGGGAGCTTCTGCGTCCCCGTGTCTCCGTGAGGCTCATCCACCACAGGGGGACAGCTGGCCTAAGCGCATGCCCCCCGGGGCTCTGGGGATGAACTTGCCCTCCATCCCAGAGCATTGGGCAGAGGCTGCAGCCGAGACCATGGGGTGGCAGTTTCAAAACTCTCCAGGGAGTTGGTTTTGCTACATGGCTTTGCTTCTTTGGATCTGAGCCTCCTCACTGAGGAAACAGCAGTGGGATGTTTGTCCTTCATATGTGAAGCCTTTATCAGAATCAAATGAGCAATAATACCCAAAGACGCTTCATAAAAGGACGAAGTGTTCCGTCAGTGTAAGTTTTTTCAATAACTCTAGTACAGTGCTTGAGGCCTCCTCAGTGTAATTTTGTTAAACTGCCCTGCCACTAAAATACTCTTTGCCACATTCTCAAAAGAGAATGACTAGTTTAATAACTCAACAAATATTAAGAATTTGATAAATGTCTTTTATTCACCTAAACTGTAGGAAAAGAATGGGCAATCTCTTGAAACTGATGTCATCATATAGTATGACATCCTCTTTGCTTAGAAACTTCGGGGGCTTTTGCCCAGAGGTAAAAGATGAAAAGATTACAATTTTGGCTAGTGTAGTTTTATCTGAATTAAAATCTGGGTTTACAATTGATTAGTTGTCAACATTTAAAAATATCAAGTCATGAAATCCTAGCTCTGACTTCTCGTGAAGTGTCTGGCCACAACCTCGGCTCCGCCACAGTGAGACCAGCAGCCACCAAGGAGCAGTGGCAGCCTCAGAGGCCCAGGCTGTGTTCAGAGCACCCGGCTTCTCGCCCGTTTCACTTCATTTATTTACATCACATGTCTGGCTCCGGTAGGATCTGAAATTGTGACCCCTGTCCAACCCACAGAACTCATTAAATCCTATCTCCTAACCAGTAAGTCATGAGTGAAGCCATGGACAGATGGTGTAGGGGGAGCATATGTCGTGAGTCTGTTTCTTGTATTCCTTTAACCATTTTGCCAGCATTCTAAACAGCCTAATCACATGCCATAAACCATAACTGGAGCATCAGTTTATAAGGGGATTATCTAGAATTACATTGAACTGTTTATGCTTGAATGTCAAGTGAAAGCTGCTTTGAGATGTAATCTGACTCTGAAGGTAACGTTTTTTACCAACTTAGTAAATGTGGGCTCCCTGCATGTCCTAAGCCCATGTCTGACACAGTTCTGTGTTGTCAAAGCAGTGTAAAGCGTGTTTCCACTGTGAGTTTTTATAACCTCAGCTCACAGATGGATCCTACAACAATGATATGGGTATGAGAGACAATAAGGAGGGACTTGGAGCTTGGATGGTGGCAGCAAGTTGAAGTTTCTGGAATTTTCTGGAGGCTTCTCAGCACCCTTTTTACAGTCTCCAATTTTGAGGGGGAGGAAAGTTTATGTGAATACACATCTGATAAAGAAAAATGGAGTCATGTTAATAGCAGGAGGTAATTTAGCCAGAGCAGTGTAAATTATCTTGTTTGGAAACAAACACTATCTATTTTTCCTTTCAATTTCCAGAATCCTAGTTCCCTGAAACCAAAGAGTTAGTGTCTGGGGCCCTGGGATAAAGGCACGGGTCACCAGAACCTGTCTGGTGTACACTGGTGAAAGTTGTACATCAGTGGCACAGAGAAGTGGTCACAATTCCGCATGGCCTGGGGCAAGTCACTAAGCTTGATGTTCCTTGCTGGGAAAGGCTGAAATGTTCCTAGGTCTCTATAAACAATGGGAACTTTCAAGTGTGGCCATTCCCATGTGGGTGGGTGGTCAAATCCTGGCATTCAGAGGTAGGAAGTATCTTCAGATCATTCACAGAAGGCCTCTTATGTGTCCAAAAAAAATTTTTTTTTTTTGTCTTTTTGAGACAGGGTCTCGCTATGCAGTTCAGGCTGGCCTTGAGTTCTCTTTTGTAGCCTAGGCTGGTCTCGAACTTGCACCGATCCTCCTGCCTCAGCCTCCCGAGTGCTGGGATTACAGGCGTGCACCACCATGCCCGGCTATGTGTCCAAAATTTGAACAAGGTCTAGGAGGCCTAATCAACAGCACCATCATCATTATCGTCATCGTCATCGTCATCGTCATCATCATCATCATCATCACCATTATCAACATCATCATCATCATCGTCATTGTCATCATCATCATCATCATCGTCGTCATCATCATCATCATCATCGTCATCATCATCATCATCATCATCATCATCATCGTCATCGTCGTCATAGTCATCGTCATCGTCATCATCATCATCATCATCATCACCATTATCAACATCATCATCATCATCGTCATTGTCATCATCATCATCATCATCATCATCGTCGTCATCGTCGTCATCATCATCATCATCATCTTCGTCATTGTCATCATCATCATCATCAATCATTGTCATCATCATTATCGTCATCGTCATCGTCGTCATCGTCATCATCACCATCGTCATCATCATCGTCGTCATCGTCATTGTCATCATCATCATCATCACCATTATCAACATCATCATCATCATCGTCATCGTCATCAT
>PVJA010033793.1:0-23014 GCA_004027025.1 Myocastor coypus | reverse complement strand
ACGGGTATCAGCCCTTGGCATGGTCTTAAGCCGGCAAAGACGTGCATTCAAAAGGGGTGTGCACAGTAGGGTGTGGACGTCTGCATTCTCTCGTAAACTGTAGCCTCTTGGTCCCAATAGGACACTGCCTGGCATAGGTGCCTAGATGTGATTTGTGCAAAAATTAATAAAAAAGGGGGAGATGTTGAGGGCCTCAGCAGGAGCCGCTCCCAAAAGATGGCGCCGGCTTCCTGTTTCCGGGTTGTCCTGCGGCGAAAAGCAATTTAGCTGTAATCTGCTTTTGCCTGGCAGCCGATGTAGTAACCAATCAGATTTGACTGTGCGAGCGATGGTGATTGGTGGGCGAAGTGCTATATATGAGGGAAGCGCAGGCTGGAGGGTGAGAAGAGGTAGAGATGTAAAGGGTGGAGGATCTTGTTAGATCCTGGCTGCTGTACTGAATAAAAGTCTACAAGCTTAAGTCCGGCGTTCAGGCCTTCGTGTTGTGGCGCCGGACAGCATGCATCTGCTTCCTCTAAGTTCAAAGAGAAGAATTTTTTTTTCTTTCCTTACCAATACCAATAGGAAGGTGTGTCGTGCCCACACCCCGGGCTCTGTATTACTATTGTGAGAACAATGTGCAGTGTGTCAATTGTTAAAAAAATAATGTTTATTGAAAGTGTTAATGTTCAATTGTTTGATCAATCTTATATAGCTGTACCTATTAATGTAAGCTGACCCAATGATGAAATTATGTAACATAACCATTGTTGAATTTTTCTACTTTTGAAATTCTGTACTATATATGTACTCTTATACTCTTACTTGTTACTGGTTTTCTATCTTTGTTTCTGCTGTTTTTAGTCTTTAAAATAAAAATCAATCAATCAATAAATTAGTTACTGCTTTGCGGATCATTTTCTATCTATCTATCTATCTATCTATCTATCTATCTATCTATCTATCTCTCTATATATCTATTGGTGCTTGACTTTCTGATAAATGTCAATGATAAGCTTAAAAACTTACTTGCAAATAAAGTAAATTAAAAATAATGATTTAATTATTGTATCTTATATTGACTATGCATGGTGTGACATTTCAAAGAATGTACACTATTATAATAAATGGATCAGGAGAGCTGACATATCTAACACAGCACATATTTATAGTTTGCCTGTGTTAGGGACATTCAAAGTACTTCCCAAGAGCTATTTTGAAATGTTTATTCCTTGCTGTCAACTGCGGCTTTAGAAAGTACTGCTTCACAAGGCAGCGATTAGCAGATAGCAACATAGTAGGATCTGAAATGATGGCAATATATTGTGATGAGAATATAACATCCTAGTTTGCTTTACTAAATGTGATTAGATAAATGCAATAAAAACTTTATTATTTAAATGTTAACAGAAGTGTACAAATGTATTTGTTTTGTGGAATCATTTTCAGCTTTAAGTTTTAAGAAACAACTTTGACTCTACTGTCCTCGCAACATGTTTAGTTTACTAACATGACCCTACCAATCTCCGCTTTTGCTTTTCATAGATTGTTGAACAAAGACAAAGTACAGGGTGAATATGCACACAGGGTAGGCAAGGTATTAGGAAGAAACAGAGAGCAGTGAATTTTGTACTTGGCTGTCAAATTTTATTTTTCAGGATTTGAATATAGTTCCGTTTCTTGCAGTTATGTTTCTCAGTGCTTTTATATGTTGCTGTATTGTTTAAAATACTGAACAAGCTATGATCAGTGATGCATAGCTATAATCCCAAACCTGTGAGTGAGACAGAAATATCACAAGTTAAGCCCAAGCTTTGGAATTTCACTACTCACAGAAATCTAGATAAATAAATAAACAAGCTGATTTATTTTAAAAAGTAGAAGTCTTAGTAATATATAATTTATTAGCTAGCATTATTTATATATTTGTCTAAAGCACAGTTTCCAATTTTTATATTTAGTGATATAATCTAGTTAAATATATCTTGGCATATGTTCTAAGAGGGGCCTCATTAATTTTTTAAATATTGACATTATATGTGACTTATAGAAATAATTTTGAATTATTTCTACTTATATTTGAGGGCTGATCAAATGATACAGGGTATATTTAAGTAAAAAGAATTAAAGTAAAGGCTCATTAATACTAATACTCTGTGCAATAGCCCCTTCACTTCATATAATCCCATGCTATTCTTCTAGACTCTTTCTTTTTTCTTCTTTTTTCCTTTTTAAAATTTTTTGTATTCGGTACAGGATTTCACTGTGCAGCTCAAGCTCATAGTGATCCTCCTGTTTTCAGTCTTCATAATGCTGAGTTTACAGGTGTATGCCACTGTGTCCAGTTGTGATGGTTAGCTAAGTGTGTCCAGGGTTGGGACCGACACTGCCTGAGGTGCTGGGGGACAAACTGTGCTTGCCTAAGCAGGCACTTAGTCCACTGAGATATCTCACTAGTCCTTGTCCTCGCCACTTTCTGAAGCAGCTCTGCTTGTTCTCTTTCATGAGTTTCATTAGGAATTATAATAAAACATACAATGAATGCTTTTGCCAAGTGTCAAAAAAAAAAAAAAAAAAAAAGAGCCTGTCACTTTGTGACTTCTGACTCTTTCCCAGAGTGAAAAATGAGTAAACTTCTGAAAAGAATTGTTAGAATTTTATTAGCACATATTTGTAGTACATGATGTTTAGGGGTAGATAAATCTGTACAATGCCCTTATATTCTTTTCAAATCCCTTTGAAAAGAATCTCCCTTTCCCACCCATTTCCCTTCCTCCAACTCAGAATCCCCTTTCCTCATTTTCTTTCTCATCTTTATTTTTGTTATTATTACTATCAAAATCTTGTTATGATGTAAAATATTCCCCTGTGGGTATTTTGTACATATAAACAAAAAGATTGTACATATAAACAAAAAGTCTGTCTCTCTGTCTCTCTTTATATTACATGCAGGCTCTCTGCCTTAGCCCCCACCTTAGGCTACACCCATAATCCCAGAAGTACTGAGACCCATAATCCCATCAGTCATTTTAAGTCTATTCAGTAATTAAAGTAGTCATGATAAAGCAAGTGAAGACACATAAGAAAGAAAATCACCAGAACAGCTTCAGAAAGTAGCAGTTATGATAGAAAGTTTGTATTCAAAGGAAAATGAATTGTTTTGAAGGGAGTTAATAGCAATGCTTTTCTTTTTATCATATACTTGTTACTTAATATTTGTTTTATTTACTAATCATGCTTCAGATACAATTGTACTACTCTAAAGTTGATTAAAGAATAACTCAATATGGGACATGAAACCCTTCACAATTCAGAAGTAACATTCTAGTTCAGCCTACACAAAGCAGCACATTTCCTACAGGGAGCAACCTTATCATCCTTATCCTGCCACATACTTTCATCATATCTTCATTAAATGCTACTCCTCATTCCCTCCTCTTCAGACGATAATGTTTCATGACAAAAAAAAAGAAAAAAGAAAAATAGAATAGTGTTTGCTGAGTATTTCCCATGTACCTGGCCGTACAAGTAATTATTCCCACAATGCTTTAGCCTCAGATATTTGAGTGACAATTTCTTCCTTTTTTGCATACATGCTGTCTTAGTTACTTTTTACTCGTTGAGGGGAAAAGTACCAGACACTCAAGATGAAGGAAAGAAAGGTTTATTTAGCTCACAATTTGTGGAGGTTTCAGTCCATATTCGGCTGGCCCAAGGCTGAGTGGAACAGGGCAGAGAGCATCCAGTTCATGGTGGGAGAACAGCAACAAAATGGCGGCAGAAGTAGCCAACCAAACAGGGCAGCAGAGAGCAACAGCTCCAGTCTGTCTCCCTGTCTCTCTTTATATTACATTCAGGCTCTCTGCCTTAGCCCCCACCTTAGGCTACACCCATAATCCCAGAAGTACTGAGACCCATAATCCCATCAGTACTAAAACCCATAATCCCAGGGATCATGGATCAAGTCTCAAACTCTAGAAGTCCCTGCCCAGTGACTTCATGAGGGGACAACTAGACATAAACCATAACACATGTATTTCTAAGTGGTGAAATATTCAGAATCAGGGCAATGCCACATGAAGACTAACTGATCAAAAGGGGATTTTCTCATTTAGACTTGTTTTAAACCATAGCCCACTTGCTCTTATTTAGTGAGATGTTGCTTTCCATTTCAAAAATTTCAAGCTGTTTTCTTGTCAACTTGCTTTTCTCTACTCTTCTGCATGTCAAAATGTGTCTTGTATATTTCTCCATATTATTTATTTCCTGTGTAGTATCCTAAACAGTAATATTTGTGCCTACTCATTTATGATTGTACGAGTTATTTTGAGAATCATGTAGGGCTACTCTTCGTGGTTTTGGCAGTTAGCATAGGGAGAAGAATGAAATAGAACTGTGTACAGCATGCTGGATATTATTATTTCATTTTGATTTCTAGTGTGGTTATTTTACAGCTTTGAAAAAAAATGTCCAGTCTACTGCATATAGTCAAAATTGTTTAGAAGAGGCCTTTTTAATTGGAGAGTTAACAATACAGTATCTGAATGTTAAACTTTACTAAGATATAAATTTTGTTCTTTTTAAATATACATCTAAGAGTTTGCATAGAAATTGTTTCTAAGCCATAAAATTATTCACTGCTGCACTGAAGAGAAAATAAAATCAATCTCTCTCCAGAAATTTATGAGTGATGGAGATGGAGTGTTAGCTAATACATCTCAAGGAGACCTTTCTGTAGACCCTCCCTGCTGCTACATTTCTTTTGAACTATAGTCCATAACTCTTCATCAGCTATATACAGATATTAATGTCCAATTTATGATAAAAATAGAAAACATTGAAGTCCTTGAATTCCAACTATGTGAATGACATTTTCTGTGGCACAATTGTTCAGTAGTCAAATTCCACATTGTCTTTTTTCCATATTTTTGGAGTAAGAGAAATAAAAGTAGTTTTCTACATTTTGTTTTCTCACCTCTAAGCCAAGGAAAGTGTCTTGTATCTAACATCAGAAGAAAATTCTGAAAACTCAATGTGAATATCCTTCACTCTCATCAAGCTGGTTATAACATAGTTGATATTTTAAAGTAGGAAAATATAGCAATTTATTTTACATTGTCCAATTCTCTAATTTGTATCTTTTTAAAAAATGCATTTGGATTTTATAGGTCTCACTGTGCAGCTTGGACTCATAGTGACCCTCTTGTATTCAGCCTCCTAAGGGCTGAGCTTATAACAGCACACAGCCATGCTCAAACTCTGGCCAGCTCAGCCTGGCATGTTGTGCTAGGGATTGAACCACAGTTCCTGTGCTTGCCTAAGCTTGTCTAAGCAGGTGCTTTAGACTGCTGAGCTATCTCACTGACCCCCTAATTTATACCTTTGATACCATTGCATTAAACACGTTGCAGTGGAATATTTTTATATTTTATTACAAATATAAAAGTTATGCTGAAATGAGAGAATAAAGAGGAAATAAAAATGATAAAGATGTGATATGTATTAGTACTACATTCCCAAGGTGGATATAATATTATACATCATAGATGTATATTAGTAAAAAATTTAAAAAGGATAGAAGTACTGGGGTTGAGACAGTAGTTGTACATGAGTGATGGAAATTTTCAATGTCGTGCTCATTTGGTTCCATGGCTTTGTTTTTGATGACAGAAGAAAAAAAATGAAGTAACACTGAAGCTTTCTTATGTAGGACTCTACTAGAAAAAGCAGATAAATGCTGAAAACCTCCCTGAGTGAGGACAGGGGTTGGAAACCTCACCACTTCTTTCCAAAATCCTGCCCTAGTGACTAATGTATGAACTCAGCTTAACTTGCCTGTTTTTTTTTTTTTTTTTGGCTTTTTGAGACAGGGTCTCGCTATGCAGTTCAGGCTGGCCTTGAGCTCACTTTTGTAGCCCAGGCTGGTCTCGAACTCGCATCAATCCTCCTGCCTCAGCCTCCCGAGTGCTGGGATTACAGGCGTGCGCCACCACGCCCGGCAACTTGCCTGTTTTCATCTTGAGTGTTAACCACCTTGACAGCCCCTGGCCAGACTGGTGCATTTCCTCCATAAAACGTCCCAGTGCATCTCAAATAAACACGATGACCTGAGTGATATGTGGAACTTCATGACTAGACTCAGGCACCAGACATATGCCTGACTCTTTGAAATAAGATTGAGATAAAATAAGTATATTTTAGCTTGGATGAAAAGGCTTTTGTCTTAATGTATAGAACCACTCTTCTTTCCAAAATCTTGAGCATGTACTTCTTCTTGCTGTTATTAAAGGCTGCTCTTCCACCCATTAGTGTCTTGATTAGGGTACTCTGTACAATTCTGAGGTTTTAGGTCCATTTCTTCAGTATCATGCCATTTGAAGTTGGGATCCTTGGGTTCTGGGCTGCCCTTCAGCACTATAAACCCTGCTATACAACTACAAAATAATTCCCTTAGTGCCTTCTAAGTTTGTGGGGGAGAGAGAGAGATTATTGAACCAATCCCAAACAAGAAACATGTGTATGTAACTGTCAAATCTATGTGGTTTATTTTCTAATTTAAGAACTTACCAATGCAAATTGAACTATCATTTTGAACACAAAGAAAGTGAAAGCTTGGAAATTATACAACTATGCACTAAATGAAGCTTTTTATTTATTTATTTATTTTTATGCATGGCTCAGCCTACTCTGGGGATGGGGCCTGTGCAACATGTGGTGTCGGAGACCGAATTGCGGGTCCCTGTGCATGTGCCTGAGTTCGCCTAAGCAGGCGCTTTAGACCACCGAGCTATCTCACTGGACCCAAATGAAGCATTTTTATAAGAGCATAGAGGTCACAGTGGCTATGATCCTCTAATTCATAGTGCTGAAAACTTCCCTTCACATTAAGTCTTCAGATAACTTGTTTTTCCATAGTTTGCTGAAGAACATAAAGTAATTTATATGATCCAAATTACACGAAAATGGATCAAAGTGGATCTTAAGTGTTTTATCGTAAAACTGCTTTGGTGAGGCTAAAGCTATTCTTATCTATGAAGCTATTGCTGCTCTGTGTGAAACTATAATGTACAGATTTATTTGCTTCAGTAAGTAGTTTTCTCAAGAGAGGCCCATTTGCCATCTCACTGGTTATTTTTTCTTTCTTTTAATAAGAAATAACAATGTGACATTTTCAAAAGCACATTAGTAGTTAGTAGTCCATTCCCAATGATTGATACAATGAATATTGTTGTCCTCATAGTAGTTATACAGAGCACAGAATGTAGACATGCTGATTTTTCTAATCATTGGTGACACCAAGAAATTACTTTTATTAAACTAAGAGAAAGTAGTTGTATGCATAGTCCAGGATTCCATAATCACAGTGGGTTATTGGTAGAACTGGCAATGTCAGAAGCTATTGATTTAAGCCTTTTACTGCTCAGCATAGTATTCTAGCTTTATGTTTTATGCCTCGTGATTGAACTTTTCTGCTGGGTGACTATGGACAAGCTAAAGCAAGACCTGTATTACAAAACATGTAACTTTTGTTTCTCCCAAGGTCAACCAATGCCCTCAGTATTTACTTTGAAACCATGTACAGTCTCACTGGTTATTGAGGATGAAAACCTACTTTGTTGAGAATATATATTAATAGCAAGAGTAATTTTTATTTTGCTTTTTTTTTTTTTTGTCTTTTAGAGACAGGGTTTCGCTGTACAGTTCTGGCTGGCCTTGAGCTCAGTTTTGTAGCCCAGGCTGGTCTTGAACTCTCACCCATCCTCCTGACTCAGCCTTCCGAGTGCTGGGATTACAGGCGTGCGCCACCACGCCCGGCTTTACTTTGCTTTTAATTGTTCATGCTGGACAGTGGATTCTATGTGTTTATGCTTCGTGGTTCACATGGGTGTGGAACAGCCTCCCTGTGAGTCTACAGACTTAATGAGAAGCATCTTTGGCTGCGGGGGTAGGTCAGCAGTCTCAGTATCTGTCTGGCGAGCACCAGGACCTGAGTTCAATCCCTGGTACTGCATATCATGAGGGCCCAGGGACTACGGCATGCCTTGACACCGAGCAAAGCTGCACACACTTGTAATCCCAGTGTTCAGGAGGCTGAGACAGGCAAATCACTATGAATCTGAACTGTGTAGTGAGACTCTGTATAAAATAAATAGATAAATTTTAAAAAGGAAGCATCTTGTTGCTATTTGCAACCTCTGATTTTCTAATGCTCTGAATGGATTAAAAAGTTAAAATTTTAGATTTTCATAGTATTGTTGGTGTAAAAATGAAGATTTACATGGAGGGGAATCTTTCATGACCAGAAGCAATTTTTTTTTTTTTTTTTGTATTTTGCATTTTGTGCAGATTCTCACTACGCAGCTCAGACTCCTACTGATCCTCCTGTTTTCAAGCCTCCTGGCACTGGGATTACAGGTGTGTGCTAACATACCCAGACCCAGGGTCTGATTCTACACCCTGGGGGCAAGGCATGTCATGCCAGGGATTGCACCACCATTCCTGAGCTTGCCTAAGCAGGTGGTTAGTCTGCTGAGCTATCTCTCTGGCCATAGAAAAAATATTTGTGAAAATATACACACAATCAAATGGCAAATAAGCCTTAAGCATTGTATAAGAGGTAGAAAGAAACCTGACCAATCTCCAACATATAAAAGAATGTGAATTTGTGAAATGAGGTCCAAGGAAAGAGGCAGAAGAAATTAAGAACCCTTTCACTAACTTCAAGTAGATGAGCACGCTCTCATTCTAGGATTGTTGTTTGCTTTTACCTTCTCGGGATTAGTGAAAATTTCTCCCAAGTTTTGATAGTAAAGCAGGCAGTCAAGCGTAATTTTCAGGGTATGATTTCTCACATCTGTCAGTATCTTCATAGCTGCTTTGACAGAAAGATGAGAGAGGTGTCATCAAGACAGCTTTCGAAAGACCATTTTAAACCAGCCTTACAACTCTTTTGATGAGGAAAGAGCAGGAGAAAAATTATCTCTGTTCAGTTCCTGGGTGTTTTATTTGCCTGCTATGTAAATAAACCACTCCACATCAGCATAAGAGTTTATACAAAATTAATGTGTTCCATATACCATACCCAAATGACTTAATTTTGGATATACAAGACATTTTCGATGATTAAATATTAGTATGTGAAAATTGAAAGGCCTCTCTGGAATGACAGAGCTCTCAACCCTCCTCTATGTTTTGTGTAAAGCAGGATTTAAAGGTTTTTAATAGACTTTAGAATGGATGGAAATCTCCATATATACTGCTTATCCTGTCCTGATTTATTAATGCATTTCCTGTGGAATTTTATGGGATATTTGAATTTCCCTGTGGTGCTTATTAACTCCTGATTGGGTAATGTAAATTTCTAGCTAGGATTAAGCACAAACAAGGCCAAAGTTTATTTATTTCAACAAGGAAAACTGAAGTTCTGGGATCTGTAGTTTCTTTTGCTAATAAATTAATCTGTCAGATAGCACTAAAATACTTGGGAGGGATTAATAAGAAATACATTCTATCTTCTAAATTTTGTGTTGTTCATTAAAGGTCTTAAATGAGAAATGGTTCAAATATTTTGTTTGAGTATCAGCCATTTCTCCCTATTCAGCTTCTAGGAAGAACTTCTGGGATGTTTCTTCTACTTATCCCTGAATTTCAGTTCTCTCTGCTTGCTATCCTCATTCTGAGCATAAAGATGGCATTTCCACTGTCCTTTAACAGATGAATATAGATTTTCTAGTCACTGAAAAACTGATGATATACTTGTACTGACAACCCGTTGCGTATTTTTTCTGTCATCCATTTCTTACAATAAATGGCCTTAAAAATATAATGGAAGATCTTCCCAGTCGTAATGATGACATTTAATTGAGGAAAAAGAACTGCCTGGGGAGGAGAAACATTTAGGAGTTAGATTTGATGGAGTGAGAAAGCAGATTGGAAATGGAAGGCAGGAAGAAATCAACATCCCAGACTTCTGGGTTTGAGTAAGTTGATGACAGATTTACAGACGGGAAAAACATAAAGCAGAGTAGATTGTGGGCTGAAAGGTGAGAAAGTTAATAAACTAGCATTTGGATACATTATGTTTAAGGCACCTGTGGGATGTTCACAAAGTCCTACTGACATTTTGGAATAAGACTTTGGAACATAGTAGACAGTGAGGATATACTAATGTGTTTTGCAACATTTTGCAAAAACATTTTGCAAAAACATTCACTCCCAGAATCAAGATTCTAATGTACTTTTTAGTTTGAATCTTCTAAAATCCTGACCCATAAATGGTTGTCATTAAATACTTAATCTTTAATGATTTAAACATTAGAATAGTGAATCTGCGCATAAATTTTAAAAGACAGTATTAGAAGGAATCTCATAAGCTTGAATAAAGACACCACATCTTTTAAAATGAAAATTGTTAGCACTTAACGATTACTTCTATACTCACAACTTTTATATTCATTCATCAATTAAATTCAATTATTTTAACAAATTCAGTTCTATATTTTCTAACATTATATCCATCAGTCTTTGACATAGTGCTACTTGAAAAAACAACTCCAACATTCAGTATCTTAAGATAATAAATATTCTTTCAGTTTCCCATCTTGATACATTGTTTGGCATTCACTTGACCCAGATTTTAGTGAAGCAGGGTTGGCTTCAGGCTTCAAGTTAGAATGAGCTTTTCTCTGTGTAATGCATGTCTTCCTGGGAGTGAGAGTGAAGCTGCAGGCAGAGGTGTGAGGGGCAATGTTTTAGCTTACAGGCATAATCCAAATACACTCTCCCCGCATGACCCAGAGGTCACATGGCTGGTTATAAACCCAAAGGACACAGAAACCTACTCTCCACATAGACTTGTAGGAAAGTCATAAATGTTTTCTGGACAATAAGGCTAACTGTTTTTATTTACCAAATTTAGGACCTAAAGGTTTTTTTGTAATGTTTATTGTTCAGTAAATATTTTAATATTATTTATATATTTTGTAATTATAAACAGAAAACATTCAAAGCAGAAGAATCATTAAGTTATTTCCATTTGACAAAATACACAAGGCTGTTTGTGTACTTTTATAATTTTATTACTTTTAAAAATAAATAACAATGAGAGTTTCTAAACACATTACTAGGACAACCACAATAATTAATACAAATCATACTGTTGTCTTCATAGTAGTTGTTCAAAGTACAAGACACAGACTTGATAACTTCTAAATACTATTGGTGCAAATATTTCTTCTCATTCAACTAAGGGAAAGTAGTTGTATGCATATTTCAATATTCCATAATAGTAGTGGGTTATCAGCAGAACTGGCAATGTTGGAAGCTATGGACTTGAGCCTTTTACAGCTCAGCACATTGATCTGGCTTTACTTTTTATGCCTTGTCATTAAACTTTTCTACTGGATGGTTAAAACCAAGCTAAAGCAAGACTTATATAACAAAAATGTGACTTTTGTATCTGACAAAATCCCTTTAAATCCCTTCAGAATTTACCTTGAAACAATATACAGCCCTCTGTAGAACTGCTGTCAGTGTACGCCGTCTGGATAAGTCACAGACATTGCTTGACCACTTTGTTCTCTGTGAAACCTGAAAGAATGTTTTTGCTCTAGGTGACTCCCCTTAGGCACACTATACACTGTTGATCTCTTTCCACTGTGGCTTCCTAATGTCCTTGAGCAGAAATTCTGGAACACCACTGAATTATGGGATGTAACAGAACAGGTTCTCTTATTTCTTGAGTCCTCACTGACACAGAGGAGCTACTAATATTTTAGCCCTTCTTTTTCTCTAATTCTTTGGTCTGCAACCTTAAGCTATTCACCCTCTAGAAGAGAAGCTTACTAGCCAGGCGTGGTGGTGCACGCCTGTAATCCCAACATTTGGGAAGCTGAGATAGGTGGATCACTGTGAGTTCGAGACAAGCCTGGGCTAAAATAGTGAGCTCAAGGCTAGACTGAACTGCACAATGAAACCCTGTCTCAAAGAAGACAGAGAGAGAGAGAGAGAGAGAGAGAGAGAGAGAAGCCTAGTGATACTACTACTCTATAATAGGTATTTCAGCTTAATATCACCCTTTCTGAAGATCACCACTTGTATTCAATATATTTCTGGAATCATTGTTTAGAGCCATTAGACAAGAGAGAGAAATAAAAGGAGTAAAATTAGGTAAAGAAAAAGGTAAACTATCATTATTTTCAGATGACATGATAGTCTACTTCCAAGACCTAAAATACTTCACCAAAAAGCTACTAGAATTAATACACAAATTTAGTAGCATAGCAGGATACAAAGTCAACATCCAAAAGTCAATAACATTCCTCTACACAGATAAAAAATACACTAAGAGAGAAATTAGAGAAACAATACCTTTTATAATAGCACTGAAAAACATGAAACACTTAGGAATTAACCTAACTAAATAAGTAAAAGTTCTATTCAATGAAAACTATAGTATTCTAAAAACAGAGATCATTGAGGAATTCAGAACATGGAAAGAAATTTCCTGCTCTTGGATAGGAAGAATCAATATTGTAAAGATGGACGTACTACCAAAATTTTTATACAGATTTAATGAAATCCCTATCAAAATACCAACAACATAAATCACAGACCCGGAGAAATCATTCCTAAAATTTATTTGGAACAAGACCTAGAATAGCAAAGACATTCCTGGTCAACAAAGATAAGGCAGGAGGCATTACAATTCCTGACTTAAAATTATACTACAAAGATACAGTGGTAAAATCAGCATGATATTGGCAAAAAAAGGACCTAAAGTTTTGGATCTTCTCAAAATGTTAGTTGGGAAGACTACTTAAAGAATAGCTTTGTTGGAATGAACCATTTCTTTTCTAAGAGTGTCACTTTTCCTACTCCTGAAAATTGGATGCTATGTTTTACATTTTCTGCAAGCTCTTAGAAGGAGAAATATTCAAGATTTTCAGTTTCTGAATATTTTCATAGTTCTCTAAGAAATTAAGTTTATTTATTTATTTATTTATTTATTTATTTTTCCCTCTATGTTGTACTGTATTTATCATTTACTCTTCTGGATATAAGTACCACTGTTCTATCTGGATTCAGATCGTTTTTCCTCAAATAAGCCTGTGTATTATTTCCACTTGCCTACTAAATAATATCTCCTTTATGTCACACCTCCACTAAATACTAGTTGACAATTTTATTAATCCAGCAAATACTTAGCCTTTATGAATACTAGGTATACTGATATGTTCAAGGATGAAATGATCAAGAAGAAATCTCTTGGAATACATATAACTTTATTCTAGTAGGGTTACAGAAAATGAACATATAAATAAGAAACATGTAAGAAACATCGTACATAATCATATGTGCAATAAATCAAACAGTAGGAAAAACGATAGGCGATGTGGAGATGTCATATTTAGGATGGGCTTGACAATAGATTCTATGAGGACATGACCTTTAAGTTGTATCTGAATGAAAATAATGTGACAGAAATGCAGTTCTAACTCCATCAGTGGGGAGAAAATTCTAAGAGAATAGGCGTCTACTGCCCAGGGGTCTACAAGTCTTAAAGTAGGAAGAATGACCTTAGATTGAAAATTATGAAGACGGCTAGTATGGGTAGGAAAAGAAATTAAAACAAAATAAATTGAATAATAAGTGATATGAAAATAAATCAGGAAGAAGACCTTTTACAGCTTGAGGTTGAGCAAGATTTAGGTTTTATTCTGAGGATGACAGGCAAAGCCTTTATAGACAGTAGTATATGTTTTATCTAAGACCTTAACTTGCTATGTTATGGAGAATAGTTTTGTTAGACATATTCAAATTTGGAAAAGATAATGTGACCAAGTTAGTGATGTAGTCTTTCTTCCATAAAAAGTGATGGTAGATCCAACTGAATTAGAAGAGCTAGAGCTAGAGAAAAAATTACCAAAAAAAAAAAAAAAAAGAAAAGAAAAAGAAAAATTTAAGATGGAGCATGAAAGGAGAGCAGGCATGCCTGTCACACATATCAATATGGGAAGATAAGCGGTGGGAAAGAGGAAGTAAAAATGTTGAAAATGTGATTTGCATATGTAGCAATTCCCCACAATGAATGTATTGATTCTGTAATGCAAAAATATAATAATTAAAATAATATAAGACATTCAGGACACGTTTCTGATCTCTGCTTTGAGAACTACATATTTGAGGATAGTCCCTACCAATAGAACTGGAATATATATATATATATATATATATATATATATATATATATATATATATTTTGCGGGGGGGGACTAAAAACTTTTACTTTTGAAAACTTTACAATAAGATACATTCTCACACTCGGTACTAACATGAGTGGTGCCGTGACACAGAGGCCCAAGCAGGTTCAGCATGGGCTCCAATGTGTGGCCCCAGGCTGGAGACAGTGAACCCCTGCTCTCCTTCTGCCCTGCTGCTCCAGCCAAGGGCTGCAGGGGTGGTTAGCGTGACCTGGTCGTGGGCTCTTGGGCCCTGTCTTTGCCAGGGCTACCATGGCCAGCTGTAGATTGCTCAGAGTGAGTGCAGCTGCATCTATGTTCTGCAGTAGGCAGGCCCCAACCCCAGGACATGCTGAGAGGAGATTGAGCCTGGGCGTGGTGGCACATGCCTATAATGCCAGCTGTTTGAGAGGCTGAACACAGGCAGATCACTAGGAGTCCAATCTATGTAATGAGACTCTGTAAACCCTTAGTAAAAAAAAAAAAGAAATTTATTTGTTCTTTGGCTTTTGTGCTATTTTATTATGAATTGAATGAGATCAAGAGTTCTACAAGGGCATACTAAATATAATTTTTTCATTATTCAATTGCCTATCTGTCTGTCTGTCTGTCTGTCTGCCCGTCCGTCTATCTATCTATCTATCTATCTATCTATCTATCTATCTATCTATCTATATTGCTGTGGTTTCATTTTAAGGTTTGAAAGTATTTTTGAGCAAAAGTGATTGACTTTTCTGGTCGCATTTAATACAGCTAGAACCCAGATAACTTACTTCCTGCAAGTGCAGCATTCTTGCCCTGTCTCTCCCTATTATGAAACAGAGTAGAGAGTTAATACAAATATTTAAAAACACATTTTTCAAGGTGGTGTGGCACATATCTATAATTCCAGAACTTGCAGGGAGGGGTGGCAGGAAGGCCACAGTTTCAATGAAGCCTGGAGAGCTTAATGACTTAGCTAGGCCCTGTCTCAAAATGAGACACTTGAGAGAGGGACGTTGATCTGTGTCAGAGAGGCAGAGAGAGAGAAAAGCAGACAGACATAAAGGCAGAAGCAGAAGCAGAAGCAGGAGCAGGAGCAGGAGCAGGAGCAGGAGAGGAAGAAGAGGAAGAAAAAGAAGAGAGAGAGAAAGAAAGAAACAAAGGGAGAGAACAACTAGACGGATGAATGAGGCAAGAGACAACTGTTTACTTTTTACCAAGTGGTAACCTTCACCTTTCTCCTGCGTTTGGCCACATTGTGCTTCACCAGATACTACTGTTCTACCAGAATCTATTATTCTGGTGAATGCAGCCTCCTTGTCTCTGAGGTGAACTTTCTCATAGCCAATGAACTGCTCTTATCACTTCCATGTTTTAGCATTTCTGTTTCTTATCTCCGTATTTTGTGTTTAAGTAATTTTTCAATATGTATCACAGACTAGGCAATGGAAACTTCCTTTTTCCTCTAGTTTCCATGGATGACTCACTTGACTTTATTTCTTCATTACTAGATTTGATATATCTATTACGCATTCCATCATTTATTTATCTTTGAGTTCTCTAATGTCGTTGAGGTCTCAAGCAGGAACACACTTTTTGTTGTACATTTTCATATTATTTGTAAGAAAACAAACTAAGAAGTAATCCATGGGTTTTGGAGTCAGATCTATGCTAAGTTACTAGTTTCATAATTTACCTACTTTGAGCTGTGAATTAGTATTTAGCACCTCTAAGCTTTCAAGTTTTCTTCATATAAAATGATCCACAGCGGTTCTACCTCATAGTATTACTGCATACATGCTATTAAGTGTAATATGCAAACACTTCCCTTATGATTCTATGGATGTTGCAAATTTTAAATAAATGTTAATGTTTCAGTTTTCTTCTAATTTGCATCTTAGTAGTTGCTCAAGCTTGGGATCACTACAGGAACTGCTGCTACATGCAGTGTGGACAAAAGAAAGAAAAAAATGTAATTGGCTGTGAATTTTTATACTAAAGGTTTTTGTTTGTTTTTCCACTTGTAATACCCCACTGTGACTCACTTCATTTTCTGAGATGTTCTTCTTAATCAAAATGCTTTGTGAACTGCAATTTTGCAAATTGAAGTGGATTAAAATTAGTTTTGTCAGAGAACTTCAGGACACCCTCAACCCCCACCTGGAAATAATTGGAGACACCCTGGGGTAACACAGACTCCATCTCAGGAATCACCACTCTCCACATTGCTGCACTGGTGTGTTTATAAAAACTAAATTGACAGCAGCAGTTCATTAGAAAAGCATGATTGAATGTGCATGATTTGCTGATAAACTAGCTAGGACTTAAAAAACCATGAAAAATGCTTTCCTTCTTCTCTAAGCTTAAAAATTAAAAGTCCCAACATAGTGCATGCATACATTTGTGTTTAATAAAAATAAATGAGGAATAAGATGCCCCGGATATCCAGTTCCAATTTGAAATCTGTTGCTATTAGAATATGCATTTAGAAGTCCAGTCAATATGTTTTGTGTCTATTCATGGCTTCCTAAAAGTAACTCATACTACTTCATGTGTCTTCATGATGGGATGCACAGATTTAAAAGGAAGAAAGGAAAAAGGGAACAAAGTTGCTATGGTTTATATTTAGTTGTCCCCTCAAAGCCTTATGCAGTCATGAGTTGGGGACTTCTAGAGTTTGAGACTTGACTCATTATCCACTGGGATTATGTGTTTTAGTACTGATGAGATTATGGGTCTGAGTACTTCTGGGAATTATAGGTGTTAACTAAGTTGTATAGGCTGAGGCAAAGGACCTGAATGTAATATAAAGAGAGACAGAGAGACAAAGAGGCAGACTCACGCTGTTGCTCTGCTGCCCTGATTGATTGTTTTCCTCTGTCACCACTCTGTTGCTGTTCTGCCACCATGAACTGCTGGCCTCTGCATTGTGCCTCTCTACCTTGGACCCAGCTGAGTATGGATTTACACCTCCAGTAACTGTGAGCTAAATAAATCTCTCCTTCCTTCATTTTGCGTGTCCAGTATTTGTCCCAGCAATAAAAGAAGAGTAACTAAGACAATAGTCTAATGGAAAACCAGATATGAAGCCTCACAACATGTTTATTGTGTGTTCAGAGATGTTTGCATCAGTGAAGGAGGAGCCCCTCTTCCACATTGAACTGGTGGAAGTGTAAGAAAGATAGAGGGCCTGTACCTCATCTGGACAACTGTCCATCATTTATTCCTAAGAAAGAACAGTCTCTCTGAAGACTCTCAGCACAGAGAAAGGGTGGAGCCCATGCTATTTATGAAGGATTTGTGTCCTAGACTTGTTCACTGATTTTGCGCTTAGCGTCTTGGCTTGTTCAGATTTGCATGTTGAAATATTTCATCTTTTTTGAAATGTCATTATTTCTTAGCACACCAAGAGAGGGCAGAAACTGTATGAAGTTGTTCCAAACTTTTTAGGCATTTAAAGATTATGCTACTGCTGTGTCCGTGCTCATTAGCAAATGAGCTCTGTAGTGAATTCTCAGCCCAGGGGGCTCACAAGGAGGACTCTCATTAAGAAGTCCACCTATATTCCCTGCTCATCTCCTTTTCATCTGTTGCCTCCTTCCTGAGAAAAGCATGCCCCCGCCTGATCTGTGTGCTTGCCCAGAGAGCTAGACTTAAGGAAAGAAGTCAGCCACACATGCAATGTGGATTCCAGAGAAGTAGCCTCCTTTGAAGCCCCCAAGGATCCTTTCAGTACTAATTACAGCAAAGGTGTTGGCCAGGAATCATAAACTAAAGCTAGTGATAGTGGACCCAGGACCAGAGATTCATGGGCCTCCCTTCTTATTTTTGTCTGAAATATTTTTATCTTCATGTTTTCTCTTCTGGCTTTCCTGTGGTGTCTTTCTGGCGAGTCGGAAGATGAGCATAAAATGTGGCTTGAAATTTATTTTTTAAATACATATATCAGAACAGCTTTTGTAATATCAGCTATAGGTAATGTCAATGGGCTGAACAAGCATAGAGGAGCATTTTATATATGTTTTCTTCATTTTTTTTTTTTTTTTTGTCTTTTTGAGACAGGGTCTCGCTATGCAGTTGAGGCTGGTCCTGCGCTCACTTTTGTAGCCCAGGCTGGTCTCGAACTCGCACCAATCCTCCTGCCTCAGCCTCCCGAGTGCTGGGATTACAGGCATGAGCCACCACGTCCGGCTGAGCATTTTATATATGTTTTCTGATTGCTATGCCTGCAGCAATGGTACTAGACCTATTGTGAGCTAAAGGAACTATGGTTTATGGTAGGTGGCTGCATTGCCTCTTAGATCAGATCTGTATCACCTCATAGTCTGTGCTCCTCCCACCACACCAGTCTGCCAATGAGTGAATGGATGAATATCTACGAGCCCAAGAAGACCTACCAAGTTTAGGATTCAGCACTTCTTTATCAAGTGGAGTATCTTATGGGCTAAGTTTCTTCTCAGCAGTTGGAATGGGAGATTTGGAGAGCTTTTCATCCCGGTCATTCTTGCTCTAGACCGGCTTTCCTGGTTCTGAAGATAAATTCTATAGATTATGTAGACATCAGCAATAAGGTCTAAATTGGTTCCCATCTGAGATATGTTCTTTGATAGTGTTTTTTTCTTCAGCTGAGTTCATTGGCTTTGATATGCTTTTATTTTAGTAAGCAAAACATAATTAAAGTTGGAAGTATTACTTGAGCTCTGTTTCCCAGTGCTCAAACTTTCTCTTCCAAATCAATCTTTTACAACAAAGAACGCTGAAATTAGAACTAGAGTCTTACAAAATGTACATGTGAAGATTAGGCTCTAAGACTGGTGCTCTTTCTTTCTTTCCTTCCTTCTTTCTTTCTTTCTTTCTTTCTTTCTTTCTTTCTTTCTCTCTTTCTAAGATCAGGGTCAAAGTGTCGACAGTTGGAAAAAGGTTTGTGTGGAGATAGGATAAAGTATAACAAGTTATAAATGAGATGACTGCAAATGTATTCATAATGGAAACCACATAAAAACTTAGCTCTGTACTAGGAGGGAGATAGAGTAAACATCTATGGTTCTCTACTTTCAGTCTGCTTGTAAGCATTTAGATACCAAGCTTTGGCTTATTGGAAGGTGGGATTGCAAAGAAATAAGGTACATGAAAATGCATAGAGACATGTCAGGGGCAAAGGCAGTATTTGATACATACCTGTTTATCTAAATATGTACCTCTCTGTACATAATCTGTACTGAAATAGGTTCTCTGTGACTCAAATTCTTAATTAATAAAATGAGAATTGTATACCCTAATTTGTTGTTTCTACTATATTTTCCTACTCTTTGGTTTCTAACCCTAAAATGGGTGGAGTTTGAAAGCAAACAGAACTGCAACCATCCTCAGATAAACATACCCTTTCTTTAAAAAAATGTATTTGGTTGTTATAGGATCTCGTTATTCAAATTGGACACATGGACTCATGGTGCACCTGCTGCTTTTAGACTCCCCAGCACTGGGATTACAGGCATGTGTCACTATGCCTAGACTGAAGCTGGCTCAGCGTCCCTTAGGGGTGGTGCTGGTACATTATGTGGGGCCAGGAATCCAGCTGTGGTCCCTGTGCTTGCCTGAGATTGCCTAAGGACTATTGCCTTAGCCATCTGAGCTATCCTGCTGGCCCATAACCAGACTTCTGACAGTAATCTCATGTGAAAACTTTAACAATCATGTTATGCTCTATGCAACTTTCTTCACACGAGGATACCTGCATTTGAAGGTATTTGGAGACATCCAAGTCAATGAAAAAAAATCAAACAGGTGTTACTCTACTCACATATATTCTACCATCAATAATGAAAATAGTTATTAGCTTTAACATGGGAGACTGGAGTTTTAAGACAAAAATAAGATACAAGCAATTAGTAGGAAACAATTAGTAAGCTGAAACAAATTGCCCCATACAGCCCTGTCTATCTCATTAGAGGAATCAGATAATGTTACAATGAGCATGAATAAAAATATAACAGTGTCTCAGTCATAGCAGGCTACAGAAGTTAAGGAAGTCTATCACCGTTCCGGTGCTGGTTATATCCTGAACCCCTCAAAGCAACAAATGTCAAATTTTAGTTTTTTACCACTATGCCAAAGATGAGTCTGCAAGTGGGTTAGGAATTTTGATCCAATACAGACTCAAAATAACCATGAAAATTTCTGTGTCCAGACCAAGATGGAAGAGATTGGGGTTCTAGCAAACATCTCTGGTTAGGACCAACTCAGTCATTTTAGCCAGTTTGCCATGAGCAGGTTCCAAAAAGAATTACTTTATGTAAATAAGTCCTTGCTGCTTGATGTAAAACACAATATCAGGAATGATCTAATGGTACTTATATCTCTCTAGCATTTATTTTTCAGAATCAGGGATTGAACTCAGTCCCTTGCAGGTGCCAGGCAAGCACTTATTCTACTAAGCTATCTCCCTTGCCCCGCTATATATTTTAAATTGACCTGGAACTCACAACGACCCTCCTGACTTATCCTTCTGAGAGCTGGGGTTCTAAGTGTGTGCTACCTTTCCCATATATGTTTCTTACTTGATGCTTGAGCCCTTTCCCAGCCCAAAGCGCAGCATAACTCAACTTTCCTTTCCTTTCTGTTTCAATGACTCAGTGGCTTTGAAAAACTCATCTTTGAGTTAGCTAAATAAATATTACCTTAATATTGTTAAAAATGTAAAGTCTGAAGATTCATAGAGGCTCCCTGACACAAGAGCTGTAGGTTCAGGTTGAGCAAAGTATGTTTTAACAAATCTTCTAGGATGATATGACATCTCCGGAGAATTTCTGCACAGCTCCTCCCTGCACCTTGTACACACAGTTCATTCTCTCAAGAGAGTTGTCACCCTACCTTATGTCCTCTGACGTATTTCTTTCATGTTCCTGTTGTGAATGGACTCCGATCAGAGGATATCATATATTAGCAACT
The DNA here is from genome assembly GCA_004027025.1 of Myocastor coypus. Classification (NCBI taxonomy): domain Eukaryota; kingdom Metazoa; phylum Chordata; class Mammalia; order Rodentia; family Myocastoridae; genus Myocastor; species Myocastor coypus. The sequence goes on along the minus strand of PVJA010033793.1, from coordinate 1,865 downwards.
TTCTTAAGTATCTAAAATATATTTCTTTGCAAAATAAAATATAGGTAGGGATATCAATGAGTATATGATGAGTATTGTTCAGGTCCTACAGAAAACTTGATAGTCACACCAGAAGCCCCTTCCATTGTCCAGACAGAATCAGAAACCATGTCTCTTTATAGTAGAGAACCATTATAGGGACTACTTACAGCAATCACTGTTTGTGCTGCTGGGTTTTTTTTTTTTTTTTTTTTTAATAGCCCACAAATGGATCTCTAGGAGTTAGAATTTATTATTGCATGTAGCTGATGTTTTACTTGCCATGTCTTTTAAAGTCTTTCTTTACTCTTGAGTTTTCTTCTCCACCTCTTTCCTACCATTACAATTTGTGTGATAAGAAACCCAATGATTGGACATAAAATTCAATCTGGTTGTGTGGATCACGTATTCATGGTGCTGTTCAAAATGTTCCTTTGTCTATTGTAATCAGTATCCTCATTAAAACTCAAATTGTTTCATCTTCGATTAGTGAATCATATTCAAAATGAGTTTTAAATCTTCTATGACATGATCTTAATGGTCTTGCTTGATTTTGTATCATACCCGATTGTGACAAAATGTTCCACTGCTGCACATACAGTTTCTGTGTCAGAACTGGGCCCATCCATTTCTCCAAGAAGCCCCAGCTTCAATTCTGAGAAATGTTCTTTTCAACAGCAAAATTTGGTGCTGAAAGCACTCATTATTATTATGACACAGGGAAAAATGGATAATTTATAGACCGGGCATTGGCTCATCATCAGACTTTTAAAAACTAACATTTCATGTGAAAATGATGGAAAATAGCCACGTATACAACTTGAAATAGTAACTATATTGATAAAATGTTTCAAGAAGTCCACATATGTCTGTATTAATGCATAATAGTTGAGAACTACCAACCTCAAGAACTTTATAACTACCAAAACTAATTTTCAGATATGAAGAACCCAAGCAAATTGTTATCATCTTATAAGAAGGACCTCAGAGAATGCTGTGCTCATTTCATTTTTTTGAAGAATATACTAAAGAGATTCAAAAACCAAAACAACTAACAGAAATCAAGGACAGCTGACAAGAAATAATTTTTCACATAATATCATATTCACATGCATACACCAAGATAGGCAGAGATGTGTACATAATTATTTGTAGAACAATGCTAAATAAGAGCTAGGTGAGAATATAGCACAAGTTATTTACACCTTCTGAAATACATTAATATTAATCTGGTGGATACTGAGGACTCATAAAAATATATTGTTTCAGTAATCAGTTTTGAAAATAGTAACATTGATATTCTGAGAGAGTTGTGTACAAAGTGGATCAAACAAATCATTGAGACATATTTTAAAACTATCAGTCACTGCACCCTTGTGATTCTTGTTACAAAGAAAATGCAAGTACAAAGAAGGGGTTACATAAAGGCTTTGAGTCTTTAAATTGTAGATATTCATGTGACATCACAAAGCTTTTTGTAGCTCAAGGTATTGTAGCTTATACATCAGATTTTTGTTTCTTTCTAGAAACTCAAAAGGAGTTTGCATACATAGGAAAGTCCAATTATGTCACTACAATTATTCTTCATATTTATGATGCTAGGGGCATGTTTTCAGTAGTTCGCTCTTTTTTCTTCTTTCTTTCTTCCTTTCCTTTCCTTTCCTTTCCTTTCCTTTCCTTTCCTTTCCTTTCCTTTCCTTTCCTTTCCTTATTTATTATGCTTTTGTAGGGGTTGTTGGGAATTGAACTCCAGACCTGTGCTTGCCACGAAGGTACTATGTAGCTAAGCTATTTATCACTGATCCTATGTATCTTACTATAGTATCTCAGTTGTATTTTTTTTTTTT
>PVJA010033792.1:6481-23144 GCA_004027025.1 Myocastor coypus | reverse complement strand
ACTTACATTCTTAGCCCTCCAGCAGAAAAGCTTTGTGATACTATTACTCTGTAACATAGGTACTTGAGCTTATCATCACTGGCTTTCTGAGTATCAAATATCTTTGACTTAGCTTGGAAATGATATTTTCTGGCCATCATTGATATTCTAATAACTTTCTATACAATGTGATATAAGCAGTTACACAATTTTGACACAGGTATTTGGAAATTCAAGGAAATACAAAATGGTACCCTTTCAAGAATATGGTATTTGGTCCAGTCTCTTATTTTCAAGTACTACTCTTGAGAGATAGAATGACAGTAACTGAGTTTACACCAGGAGCAGTACATATCAAAAAGACAAGAACACTGCTTATATTTTTTAAATGCCATGAATTGAAAATGCATATTGTCCCTGTATTCTAATGTTGTTTACACTGGTTTTGTCATGTATATTAAGACTCTCAAATAATACAAATTTAATATAATTTGGCTTGGATCTAATCTAAGCTTAAAATCACAGAGGGAAGTATCTATCTCAAAATATACATACCTTAAGAAAAGGTAGAAGGAGTTTATAAATAGCTACTCCAGAAGTATTTAAAAATATTCAGTTTGCAGGGAATTTGATCCCCAGGCTTGCCACGCGCACCCCACCTCAGGGGTGCACTGAGATAGCAATTGAGACTGGGCATGGTGATGCTCACCTATAATCCCAGCTCTTGGGAGGCTGTACACGGGTGGATCACTATGAGTCCCATCTAGTAGTGGGACCCTGAACACCCTATAGACACTTCCCTAAAACATAAAAATAAATGAATGAATTTTTTTTAAATCCTGTTTGGACCAAAAAAACTTGGCATATTTCTGTTTCAGATTTTAATATTTTTTATACTTTGTTAAATACTGGGTCAGAAAAATATTAATTTGTGATGATAAAGTTCTTTTATGGCATGAAAATTAACAGAAAAGCCACAAACTGTAAGGGCATACTGACACCCTGGCGCGATTGCTACACCTTGTACACAGCCACTAAATTTTCATAATGTGCCACATAAAGGCATACATATATTATGTCACAGAAAAATAAGTAGATGCACTTCCGGCGCACAGAAAAACAGCCTGAAAACCAAGTCACGTCTGTAAACATGGAGTAATTTCTCAAATATCTCACAAAGGTCCTAGAGAAGCTTCTCTGATTAGCAAAAAGGAACAGTATTTTCAGAAACCAGGGCAGTTGGCCCCTTTTAGCATTTCTGAGCTCGCAAAGTAGTCTCCTCAAATTTTGTCCCCTGAGAGGGGAGCAAAATGGAGTCATTCTACTCTCCACTCACTCAACTTGCCATCCAAGGGATAAAACTGAGAGAAGGATACAGGAAGAACAATGCAGGCATCTGGTCAAAACAGAAAAAGCAGCCAGAGCCTACAGACACCAGGGGACGAGAAACAACCCAGCAGGCAGTTAGAAAAGAAAGCCTCTGCAGGATGGCTCAGTGGTCTAAAGCGCCTGCTTAAGAAAGCTTGGGCAGCTGCAGGGACCGCAGTTCGATTCCCGGCACCACATGTTGCGCCAGCCCTGCGGAAAAAAAAAAAAAAAAGAAGAGAAAGCCTCTGTCTCCCTTGGACCAGGCTGCGATGCTTCCCTGGGAAGGCAGCCATCACCCAACAAGTGCTCTCCCCTCCCGGCCCCTCCCTGAGGAAGAAGAAGCTCCCAGTCAAGGGAGTTCCAACGACTGCTTCATCTTGTGTCTGACACTGTGACAGTGGACACCCTGGTGACTGGCTTAAGGACATGCTCTGTTCCTCCATGCTGCTTCTGGTTCTGGAGTCAGGCTTCCCATTTGTGGTCTTCCATCTCAATTTCTGAGGGAGACAGTCTCTGTCTCTGTCTCTGTCTCTGTCTCTGTTTCTCTCTCTCCCTCCCTCCCTCCCTCCCTCCCTCCACCCCTCCTTTCCTCCCCCTCTCTCTCTCCTTCCCTCTCTCTGTCTCTCTCTCTCTGTCTCTCTCTCTCCCTCTCTGTATCAGACAGCAAAAGTCTAAGCTCTTTGACTTCTAACAAGTTGTGTGTGATTTTCCATAGCCAGAAGCTAGGGTACTTTTGTATGTCTGATCCAATAAAAATCTTTTAACCAGTCCGGAGTTCAGTCCACAAATATCTCCATTATAATTGTTCAGAAATGTTTTTCAGCTTTTGAGAATTAAAGATCATTTAGCATAACCTTTTGCTGTGTCTTTCGGTTTGGCAATTTTCAGAGAAAAAAATATAGACTTTTGACTTACAGGTTAGATTCAAAAGCTTTGTTTGGCTCATGTCAATTTTGGCCTTAGGAGGCAAAAGTGAAATCTTATTATTACCCTAGAGTTGACTACAGTATGAGGTAGTTCATGTTTTCTCAAATACACCACGAAAATCATAAACTCTGAATAAGCTACAAGGTTTGCTAGGAGAGGTCAAAGCTCACAAAGAGCACCAGCCCTTGAGTAGCAATCTGACAAATAATGGGCCCAGCATTCAGCGCTGGCTACTGACTGGCTAGCCCACTCAGAAGCGAAGTATCTTCGGCTTCTTTAATTCCTTTTCTTTTTCTTGTTTCAGAACTTTTGTTTGTTTGTTTATTTATTTTTATGGCCAGCTCAGCCTGTCCTGAAGGCAGGGCTGGCACAGCATGTGGTGCCGCGGATCGAACCGCAGTCTCTGCAGCCGCCTGCAGGTGCTTTAGTCCACTGAGCCATCCTGCCAGACCCTGGCTTCCTTAATTCCTTAAAAAAAAAAAAAAAAAAAAAAAAAAAACCTGAAACTCTGAGACTCTGAGAGTACTGAATATGAGGCCTTCCTGTGTCCCTCACAGCTGCCGTAGACAAAATAATGATGTCATATCACATCAGTTTCCACGAGCCTTCCTGGTAATGATCAATTTCTAGATAGGGAAGGCCACCCACCCCAAAGGAAGAGTACTGTAATCCACCACAGGATGAGCCTTTTCCCACTCCTTTCTGCTAGGAGTATAGTCGGGCTATAAAGATTAGCAGCTCCAGGTTAGGGCATCATAGCAGGGGGCAGTTTGGGGGTCATGCTATTGGTATGTAACCTTCCTTCTCTGAACTGGCACTGAATGTCACAGGTTCTGCACTTTGCTATGGCTGTGACACCTCTGTTCTAAGAGCAACACCTGAGGATCAGAACCTCCAGGCAGTATCCCTACTCTCTCCAGTGTACACCCATTAGAAAACCAAATCTTCAATCCATGGCTAGGAAGGAAGGAAGAGTGAGGCCTATCCTAAGGCCTAGGATAGCTTGTTTTTCAAAATCTTAAACACTTAATATCAGTTTAAAATATGTAGGTTTCCCATTTGAATTAGACATGCGAAATATACATTGTGTGTTAAAGTGTATCATTTTGCAATGAGGTTACATCCTGTTAAACCCATACAAGGAAAGTATCCTAAGTCAGAAATCTGTTCAATACCCAAGATACCAACCACCATACTTTATCATAGCCTACCTTAAATGTACTCAGAACAATTTTATTTGGGCAAAATCATCTCACACAAAACCCTTTCCATAATGAAATGATTAATATTTCATGTAATTTATTAAATATTGGAGTGAAAGTGAAAAAAGGATGGCTGTATGGGTTCTCACTACTATGTACAATTGGTATACATTAAATTACTGTCTCTACTGAGTGAGTACTGTTTCCATACTGTAGTAAAGTCAAAGAATCACAAATCAAGCTACCTTAACTTGGGGGTTCTGTGTGTGTATAACAATTATAGTATGCATACTATACACGGTATAGGCATAATTTTGTATAATATATATTGATGGCACTAAGTATATTATATGTACATAATTATAGATTATGTAACATGTAATATATATGCACACTTATAAGTATCACTGCATGCCATGCCAGCCCCACCCCCCGGGTATGCTAAGCCAGTGATGGAGTCCAGGTGTGGTGGCATATGCCTGTAATCCCAGCACTAGGGAGGTGGAAATCAGGGGGATCACTATGTGTGAGACCTTGCACACACACACACACACAAAAAGTCCTGTAAGTATCTAAAAGTACTGCTCACCAAATGTACTTTCTTTCAGTGAGCTCATTGGTGATCTATAAAATTTTCTGACATCAATTATGTTTACAATGTATTGTTACTCAATTTCATTTAAATCTTTGAAAGTAAACAAAAATATAAACACATTGCCTCATTAGCTAAAGTATATAGAATTCTTAAATTTTATGGCCTTTTATAGCCTTTATAGTTGTCTCATATAGTGTTTATACTTTACTTTCATTTTTACTGATGAATATTTTGTGATGTTTATATCTGTGATAATAAAACAGGTAAAACCTTAACATTATATATAACCAATTTCATGTATGACCATGTTTCACTTAATATTTGTATTTTTCCTTTACTTCCCTTCCTCCCATTTCTTCCTTTACTTCTAGCACACAAAGAAAGGAAGAACATATAATTAGAAAGAACATCTCAAGAAAAATAACTTGTACATAAGGATTCATACCAATATTTCATAAGAGCTTAAAGGTATAGAAACAACTGAAATGTATCCGCTGATGAATGGGTAAGCAGTGACATATCCACGTAACACAAAAATTCTGATAAATGCCACAAGATAAATGAATCTTAAATATGTTCTTCTGTGAAACAAACTAAATACTAAAGTTCACATGTTATATGATTCCATTTATAGGGAATATCTACAATAGGCTAAGCCATATTGACAGAAAGCAGATAAGCAGTTGCCATGGACTTGGAGGAAGGTTACTAAGGAGATTACATAAAGGGCATAAATATAATATTTTTTGGAGATGCTAAAATGTTCTGGAACTCGATAGAAGTGATGGTAACCAAACATTGTAAATGTACTATATGCCACTGAATTGCACATGTTTGAATGGCTTGTTTTGTTATATGAGTGTTAGGTTCACAGGATTTACAAACCCCACCACAGACATGTACATGCCACACACATTCACATCACACATAAGTGCAAGCATGAGCGACATGGCTGACCTACAATTTCCTTAGCAGCGATCCCCTGGCCTTCCCAGTACTTACTGCTCAGTTCTTCCTTCTCTTTCCAGCTGAGTTCTACTGAGCTCCCAAAGCTTAAGCAATACTGCAACCACTGTGTGATCTTTGCTTCCCTATGTAGGCTGAATTCCACTCTTCTTGAAGTCTGCATTAAAGAGACAGTTGGGGTCAACCTTGATGGACCATCTGAGACACTGTCCTGAGACGATCCAGGAGCCCCCAGGAAAGGGAAGAGGAATATAGGCTGAATGTCCCCTCCTACTTGCATTTGTTCACCAAGTGATATTTTCCCCTGCAGTAGCACAGATGGGCTATGTCTGAAAAATACGTTGAACACACCAGTTACTTCCTCCAAAACAGATGTGGTGAGCTAAGCCAATACAGTACTGCAGACATTTGCACCACCTCCATGGCTAAACCTCACACCCCACAATAGAAAGGGCTCAATAACCTCTGACTGAGGTTCCCAGATGGTACACAAGGAAGAAGAGGAAGAACTTCAGTGGAACAGCTAAGCTGCAGGAGATTCTCCCATCTTTTGTTTGAAATCCCTACGCAAAGCAGGCCAGCCTTGGGAACCCATTGGAGACACGAGAAGCTTGAGAGGTGATTCAAGCTAACAGAAAGCACCTGTCTACTTTGGCAGCATCCACAGCTGACGTCAGTTTACTTTCCTCTCCATTGTTAATGATAAAGGTTCTACCAAGCCAGGTCTGTGGAAATGTTGACCTCAAAATGTTCCATTTGGCTTTGATCATTCGTGCTCACTGTGATAAGCAACATATGGCAGCAACCTTAACTTGTGACATAGTCCATTATCAATTTAAACATCCTTTGCGCAAAAGCTTACCTGCTGGGAAGGAAAATGTCTAAAGACTGAGCCAAAACAATGAATCCAGCAAAGATATATGAAGAAAGTTTCAATTTGAATGTTATGATGAAGTTTATTCTAGTTGTTAGCATAACGTACCCAAATTCCACAGGCTCTTGGCTTATACCTTTTAATACCCAAATGAAATATCTGGAACACTAACTCCATGGATTTTGGAAAATCTCTCTTTAGTCCCACGGAGAATTTCTTGGGAGGAAATAGGGCTAATCATTTTTTGGACTCGTGCCAGCTACAACTTTCTTCTTCCCATCACTGTTAGCTCTACGGATCCCTTTTTCCCTGGCCTACCTTAAACATACTGAACACTTCCTACCCCTACTCAAGGGGTGTTGTGGAGTCCGTGTTTTGACTACAGGTGAGGAACAAAATAAAACAGGAATTATAGTACAATACAGTACAAGTCAAACATAAAACTGCATATTAGATATCAACGTCACAGTCCTTTCCTAGGATAGGAATTGCTTTTTCTTTTGTGGTCAAGAGCTCAATCTGGCAACTTCTAATCAATTCCTTGAAATACTATACCAGTCTAAGTCCTTTCAATTCTAGCTCCAGGTTTACACCTTCTAAATAGTGTTTACTTTGGTAAATAGATTTATTATGTATCTGCCTGGACACACACAAGCAGACACTCATACACATGCTCTCACACCCACACACAGTAACTACCTGTGGGTTTAACTTTGCATATCCATTATTTCCCTTTATCGTGTTGTGTCAAACAAAGGTTCACTTACTCTAAGGTTCTACCTCTGCCTCACTGAAAATTCCTTGTGCTAGGACATCATCAAGATCATATCATATGTAACATACATATCTTGTATTATATGATAGTCTCAGTTACTCTTCTCTCATTGCTGGGTCAAATATCTGACACTCAAAATGAAGGAGGGAAAGGTTTGTGCAGCTCACAGTCAGTGGAGGTTTCAGTCCACACTCAGCTGGCTCCAAGGCAGGGTGGCACATGGCAGAGAGCAACTATTCATGATGGCAGCAAAGAGCAGAGGAAAAAGGAGTGGCAGCAGCTCAGGCAGCTAGCTAACCTCTCTTCCCTCCTTACATTGTAATGTATAGTATCTGCCTGAGGGCACTCACACCCATAATCCCTGCACAGGAAGAACCAACACTATGAAGACGGCCATACTCCCTAAATTGTTATACAGATTTAATGCAATCCCTATCAAAATACAATCAGCATACCTCACAGACCTGGAAAAATCATTCCTAAAATTTATTTGGAATGATAAAAGACATAGAATTGCAAAGACAATTCTAGGCAACAAAGATAAGGCAGGAGGCATTACAACTCATGACCTAAATTTATACTATAGAGCTACCATGATAAAATCAGCATGGTATTGGCAAAAAAAAAAAAAAAAAAAAAAAAAAAAAAAAAGACTTGAGGATCAATGGAAAAGATTAGAAGATGCAGAAGAAAATACAAACACACTCAGCCACCTTATTTTCGACATAGGGGTCAAAACGTTTCTGGGAAGAAAGATAGCCTCTTTAAAAAGTGGTGCTGTAAAAACTGGATCTCTATATGCCGGAAACTAAAACTAGACCCAGGTCTATCACCATGTACTAAATTAAATGAAAATGGATTAAAGATCTAAATGTTAAAAGAGAAACACTAAATTGCTTGGAATAGAAAGTGGGAGGAAATCTTGAAGACATCAAGGTAGGCAAAGAGTTCATGGACAAAAATCAAAAAAGCATGTCTAACATTTGAAGAATCAACAACTGGGACCTCCTCCAGCTGAGAAGTTTTTACACATCAAAATAAATTACCAGCAGAGTGAAAAGATAACCCACTAATTTTCAAAAAACTTAACTAATAAGTATTCAGACAAAGATCTTTTATCTAGAATGCAGAAAGAACTAAAAAATATTAGGTTCCAAAATTCAAAGACCCAATCCAGAAATGGGCACCTGAGATAAACACACACTTCTCAGAGAATGAAATTCAACAAGCCTATAAATACATAAAAAAATGCTGCACATCGCTAGCCATTCATGAAACACAAATCAAAACAATACTTAGATAACATCTCACCCCAGAAAGAATGGCTATCATAAAGAAATCAATTAACGACAAATGTTGGAGAGGCTATGGAGAAAAAAGGAACACTTCACTGCTGGTGGGAATGCAGACCGGTGCAACCACTATGGAAAGCAGTGTGAAGACGCCTTAAAAAACTAGAACTGGGAATCCCATTCAATCAGCTATCCCCCTACTGGGAATTGTCCCAGAAGAACTGAAAACATCCTATCATAGTGATATCTGGGCACCTATGTTCACAGCAGCACAATTTGTGATAGCCAAATCCTAGAAACAACCAAAATGCCCATCATCTGAAGAATGATTGAAAAAAGATGTGGTATTTTAATACAATGGAATACTACTCAGCTATAAAGAATGATAAACTAGAAGACTTCATATATGAGTGGATGTATCTTAAACATATGCTCATAAGTGAAATAAACCAGACCTACATGTGTAAATATCATATAGTCTCCCTAATGTAAGAACTCAAAAGAATAAAAACGGACAGCTGAATGGAAATCAAGGACTCAGTGTTAAACAACAAAGTGACTACAAACAGAAAAGATAGGAAACATGGCAGGAGCAAAACCATGCACTTCTATACACAGGATGAATTAGATAATTGTCCTAAGAACCACCAAAGTATTTTTCACACTGAGGATAGCAATGAGTAACACTAAAATTATGCTTGGAATGCCTGTCATTCTTGTCTTTTAGTGTTGTGCTGCTTCTAATGTAATTTCAGTTACTGCTATACTTTCAAATAAATGGTTTACAAGAAAACAAAAAAGGGTGTTAAATGAGAGTAAGAGACTAGGAAAAATGCTATAAGATTGACTGGCTATAATTTTGTATATGCTTAGATTTCTAAATATCTGTGTAAAAATGTGCAACTGCTTATATCACATTGTATAGGGATTTATTAGAATATCAATGATTGATGGAAAATACCAAATTCAAGTGTAAGATATCTCATATGCAGAAAGACAGTGATGTTAAGCTCAAATACCTATGTTATAGAGTAATAGTATCACAAATTTCTCTTCTGGTGGGTTAAGAATGTAAGTTTACAGGGGCCTGGCGGGATGGCTCAGTGGTCTAAAGCGCCTGCATGGAAAGGCTTGGGCGGCTTCAGGGACTGCGGTTCGATCCCCGGCACCACATGCTGCGCCAGCCCTACCCTCGGGGCGGGCTGAGCCAGCCATAAAAAAAAAAAATGAGTGAATAAACAAACAAAGGTTCTGAAACAAGAAAAAAATAAATGAATAAAATTAAAAAAAAAAAGAATGTAAGTTTACAGACCAAAAATTAGAGAAAAAGAAGGGCTACAAGGACTGCCAATATTTTGGCCCTACTCCTTCAAAGTCAGTGAGGACTCAGGACATAAAAGAACCTGTGCTGTACCATCCTTAACTCTTTTCAAGGAGAGTATAGGACCACAGAGGAAAAGGATTGATGATGTGTAGTGTGCCTAAGGAGAGTCACCTAGAGAGGAAACATTCTTTCAGGCTTTCACAGAGAGCAAACTGGTCAAGCAATGGCCGTGACTCATCCAGACAGCTGACAATGACAGCAGTTGTACAATTCACTGTACATGATTTCAAAGTAAATCCTGAGAGGATTTGACGGACCTTGGAAGATGCAAAAGTTACATGTTTTGTTATACAGTTCTTCCTTTAACTTGCCCTTAACCAGCCAGCAGAAAAGTTTAACCACAGGCATAAAACATAAAGCTAGATTAGTATGCTGTAGTGTTTGATACATTGTGTCAACTTGGCTGAATAACTCAGCAGGCTGGTTCCCTGTTGGTGGGAGCCCCACTCTGGGGTACAATTGGTTCCTCCCTGGAGCGTGACCAGGGCCTGCCTAGGATATGATTGGCTTTCTCCCTAGCGTGGAATCAAGGGCCCATCCTGGGGTATGATTGGCTCCACCCTAGGGCACGATGGGCCCACGTCAGAATGACTAAGCACAAAAAGACTTTTTAAAGGCTGAAGAAGGAATCAACACTTCACTTCGTCTTACAAGCTTCAGTCTTCGCACTCAGATTGGACTTCATTGTCTGGCTTGCAGCGCAGACTCTTTGGCCTCCAACCTGGATGTTTTGCCATCCGTGGCAGACTCTTCAGCATCCATTGCAGACGCTTCAGTCTTCCATCACAGACCCATCAGCCAACAGAGACTTACACAGAGTGCTGCAGTGAAGTCCAGACCTCGGGATTGAATTCTTCAGTTCAGAGCGTGCAGACGCTCTGTGAGCGCTTCCTCATCTGACTCTGTGGCTGACTATTGTAAGCCAATCTTATAATTCCTTATAGACTGTATATTTTGTGTTAATATCCACTCCTTATATTATATCTATTCTGTTCCTCTATGTAAAACCCTGACCAATACATATGCTGAACTGTAAATGCTTAAATCAACAGCTTCTGATATTGCCACTTCTGCCAATAATCCATTGAAATTATGGAATACTGGACTATGTATATAACTACTTTCTCTTAGTTCAATGAGAAGAAATTTTTTGTAACAATAATGATTCGATAAATGATCATGTCTACATCCTGCACTCTGTATAACTACTATGAGAACAACAATATGCATTGTATCAGTTATTGGTAATGTACTACTAATGTGCTTTGAAAATACCATATTGTTATTCCTTATTAAAAGAAAAAAGTTATCATGTCTGCATCTTGTACTCTGAACAACTACTATGAGCACAATATGCATGATATTAATTATTGTGGCTGTACTACTAACATGTTTTGAAACTGTCTTACTGTTATTTCTTTCTTATTTAAAATTAATAAAGTTGCCTGAGATTCCCAAAAAGCTGGGGCTCAAGGTTGCAGATGGCTGCTCTTCCCATGGATGCCCTGTAGTTTGTTTATCTGTTACGTGACACCAATGGTTGCCTCCTCCCCTGCTTAAAGTATTATTTGTTAACATTTGCGTGAGCTACGTGTCTAGACATGTCTAGAATATGCTGTGTCTATTAAAGTAGTGACATATACTCCTTAACTATTTTTTAAATTCTGAATAAAAATAAGAGCCTTCTGAGGCTCTGGGCTCACTGAGGAAGATAAATCTCGGTGAGTCCTCTAAAGCTACATTCATTGGGTCTTCTCATCATTTCTTATGGCACCGAACCAAAAATCATACAACATGTTTGCCTTGTACTACTGTATCTATAAGTAATGCTTATCTTATTTTCTCAGGTACTTACAACTAAAAGTTTACTTGTCTTAAAGACTTTGGACTTGGGCTTTTTAGCAATGCTGGAACTGTTAAGACATTAGCAATGCTCAAAGATGGACTAAATTACATTTTTCATAAAGAGGTTGACATGAATCTTTGGAGGGCCTGGGGCAGAATGTTACAGGTTAGCACTAAAATGATCCCCAAAGTGTCCCATGTTTAAAAGATGATTTGATCATATGGGTGCTATGAATACACTGATGAGTACAGTAACTGAATATGCTTTCATGAAGTGAGGTCTGCTTGGAGATGAGTCACTGGGTGTGTGACCTCAGAAAATAAATTCTCCCTGGATCCTCATTTTTCTCTCTGCATCCATAGGTTGAACACCTTTTCCTACCATGCCCTCATCCCACCCTTGTTTTGAACTAGCCCATATGGACTAACTCCGTGAGCCAAAATAAATTTCTCCTCCTTTAAATTGTGAGTATCATAAGATATATGAAATAAGTCACACTGGAAAGAAACCCTATGTATATAAACTGTGTGGGAAAGCTTTTAGTACACAAAGAAATCGTAGGAAATGTGAAAGAACTCCCACTAGGGAGAAACTTTAGGTATGTGAGCAATGTGGAAAAACTTTTAGAACACAAAATTTTTGTAAAATACATGAAAGTTTACATACTGCTCAGAGACCATTTGTAAGATATGTGTGAATGCTTTTAATAAACAAAGTCACTGTACAACAAAAAAATTGTGTGTGTCAGATATTTTGTTCTAGCAATGAAAAGCTACTAAGACTAGCCTAAGGAAAGAGCCATGGTTCAATAGTTATATCTAACTTCCAATTCGTCATTTAGTTAGTCAGTATAAAAGTCTCTGAATACTTATTTCTTTTCCCTGAGCTATAGTAAATCCCTTTAAGACGTTTTCTATACCTGCTGAAAGACAGTTATTCTACAAATCAAAACTTCGAATTTAGAAAAAGAATTACCATAGGTTTGTAGCCACCTAAGACAAGATAGGGCTGCATAGTTTGTGGTAAATGCCCCTTAAGTTAACTTAGATCTTCATATACTGTGAATAAAGCAATTTTCCACAAAAGCAGTTAATTTTAACATATCCAATTCATACATTCTTCAGAAGACCACAGTTCTATTTCTCACATACTCCAAAGAAAAAAATGACTGAGCAAAGATTTAGGGCAGAACTTTCATGGCTTATGTTTCATTGCAATTAGCCTTTTGGTTCCTGTGGATGATGCTTTATTACTGCTGTCATGAAAATACCTCTGTTTCCAGTAAGAAGCTATAGAAAAGGTGAGCCATGGACATCTCAGCTGACCAAGGTTCCAGTCACAGGACATCTGTGAAAAATAGGAGTGATAAATTCTGGCTTCAAATTTAAAGTTTCCAACATCAATTTAGTTGAGAAAATTCAAGTTTTCTATTTTTCCTATCCATGCAGTGGTTATATCATTTTTGGAGCTCAAATTTTAGAGTAGTAACTCCAAGAATAGTTTAAACTAATGAGTCACATACTATATTTGCAAAAATAAAAATATATTAAAATGTTACTGCACGCCTGCTTAGGAAAGCTTAGGTAGCTGCAGGGACCGCGGTTTGATCCCTAGCACCACATGCTGCAACAGCCCTGCCCTTAGGGCAGGCTGAGCCAGCCATAAAAATAAATAAATAAAAGTTCTGAAACAAGAAAAAATAAAATAAATTCTTAAAAAAATATAAACTCCTTGCCTAATGACATAGTTTGCAAATATTTTCTATCATTCTGTAGGTTGCCTCTTTATTCTGTTAATAGCTCACTTTGATGTTGCAGAAGCTTCTTTTTCTTTATTGTTAATATGCAATCCCATTTGTCTCTTGGTTTTGTTCCCTGTGTTTTTAAGATGTTATCCAAAAAATTCTTGCCCAAACCAGTGTCATGAAGTGTTTCTCAAATGTGTTTTATTCTAAGAGTGTCAAAAGTTTTGGATTGAGATGACTATAATAGCAAATAAAGTGTTATGTATTTCAGAATAAAAAAAATAATAATAAAAATAAATAAAATGTTACTGCACAAAATAACAATACTCCAAATCCCTAGGAAGCATATTTAGTAAAACAATGCAAATTACAAATAAGCAAAGGCCTTGAGAAATAAACACCCTTCCTCCAGAAGGTTAAGACTTATGCATCTAGAAAATATCTAAATTCAAATTTTTTCAAATTTGGAACATTCTTGGTAAATAAATCCTCAGAATTTTATTCAGAAGACTATGATCAATTCTATACACTGATATCTATTGATCTAAACTGATCCGATGATGAAAATATGTAATATAACCATTGTTAAATTTTTCTGGTTTTGAAATTCTGTACTATATGTAAAAAAATAAATAAATAAATTAGACACACAGAAAAATGAAAGAAGACTATATCTATTTACTATTCCTATTGAATTCTTAGGAACACTAACATTCATTTTGTCAAAAATTTTCAGGTATGTTTGGGAATACTGTGTCTCAATCTTAGTTTTGGGGCCTTTGCAGGGACTTGTTGGTGGAAAATAATGGATAGGATTCCTGGAGGATGTTGTATATGGTCCAGACTTTCCAGGGGCATGCAGCCAGTCACAAGTTTCCTACTCAGAACAGCTTCCTCCTGCTTCCTCCTGTCAATTTTGGTTGAGCCTCTCTAGCAGTAAATGCTCTGGTAAGGACTTGGGCAAAACTAGTTTGTTTGAAAGGCAAAACCAGGATATACTTGTTACTGATGGGAAGATGACCAGGGAAGGGAGAAAGCTAGCACAGGTTGTATTAAGGAGCAGATTGACAATTTGGTAAATGGAGCTCAGTAACACACCATGGGTCAGCTTCCTCATTTAGTGGGACTAATACTGGTGCTGTGTGCCTATTGCAATATAAATACCTTACAACAGATAATTGTCATATTTATTTGTAGTGTATAGGTGGTTGACCTAAAGCCTTAAAATTTTATTTATGCTTAATAGGATAGATTTTTTTTAACTTTTTTTTGTTTGTTTATTTATTTATTTATTTTTATGGCTGGCTCAGCCTGCTCTGAGGACAGGACTGGCACAGCATGTGGTGCCAGGGATCAAACCGCAGTCCCTGCAGCCGCCTAAGCTTTCCTAAGCAGGCGCTTTAGACCAATGAGCCATTCTGCTGGGCCCCAATAGGATACTTTTAAAAGTATTTGTAGATAGCATTCTATAGTATATGTCCCAGCTTGCATGGATTTATTGGACATTGCTATAATTTGTATGTGTCTCCCAGAACTCATGTATTTGAAACTTGCCAATGCAACAGTGTTAGGACATTGGCGCTAAGGTGGCTAAGCTCCGCCATCATGAGTGCATTAATATCATTATCAAGGGGTGACCTCATTGTTACAATAGCAAATCTGTTATAAAAGTGAGTCCAGCCTTCTTACCTGTCATTGTCTTCTTGTACTTTCTGCTATGTCATGACACAGCACGAAGGCCTTGCCACATGCCAGGGCCATATCTAAACTTCCCAACCGCTAGAACTATGACTCAAAGAACTCTGTTCTTTATAATGTTCTTTATAAATTACTTAGTCTCAGATATTCTGTTATAGCAGTATAAATTACCTAAGATATAAACCAGGAGATACTTGTATATGTATAAAATATATATATATATATATATATATATATATATATATATATATATATATTCACAGGCAAGATTCAAAAATCTATTTTGCCTATATACAAAATATAAATATTATTATGTTCCTTCTATCTAACTATTGCAAAAAACAAATAAGATGATATATATAAAACCATTGGTAAACTCTGCATATTTACATGAAAATCTATTTTTACCTTTTTCAATGATAGCTATGTCCCTGGGCTTCATTTTCTAGGTCCATGAAAGACAACATGTTGTACTGATAAGTTAAGGTTTTTCTCTTTCAAGTCTGAGGATACCAGGTCAATTTCCTTTAAAACAAATCTGCCTTTGCTTGACTTGGCTCCTAAAATCTACACCCTTGGGGAAAGCCTGACTTTACTGTGTGGAAAGAAAACAAAAGAGGGACAGTCAGGCTTGTTGCAGCCAGAAGGCATGGAGACTTGGTTTCCCTTTGCAAGCCTCACTGCCTGCCAAGAGGACAGGTGTGGTGACCCCTGGGGACCAGGAGAACAGCCGGAGACTCCAGAGGAGCAGAAGGGAGCATGAACCCCAGGCAGGTCCCAGATGGGAAACAAAATGGGTCAAACCAAGAACACTGGTCACTCACAAGCCAAAGAAAAACTCTCACAAGGTAAGTTGTTGGGAGCAAGTTGGGTGCTGGCCAAAGAAATATATAGAGGCTCATATGCTCCCATCAAAACAAATCCCCAGAAGAAAGCAGACCCATTGTTCCTAATGAGAAATGAGGGTGGCAGAGCTGCCTTTGTCCACTGAGGCTCATCTCACTGCTTCCTTGTAGCACATTTTACAGGACAAAATAGTGTCTTCTCACACACAAACCTCACTTCATCAACTGTAAGAATTCATATCGGGGCCAGCAAGATAGCTCAGTGGACTAAAGTGCTTGCTTAGGCAAGCGTAAGCAAGTGCAGGGACCATGGTTCAATCCCTGGCACCACATGCCACACTAGCCCCTCTCCTAAAGTGGGCTGAGCTGGTCACAGAGTCCAGGCATAGTGGCCTATGCCTGTAATTCCACTGCTGGGAAGACCAAAAACAGGAGGATCACTATGAGCCCAAGCTGTGTAGTGAGACCCTGTGACAACCAAATACAAAAAAGAAGTGGAGGAGGAAGAGGAGGAGGAGGAGGAGGAGGAGGAGGAGGAGGAAGGAGGAGGAGGAGGATTTATCATATGAATTGAACTTTATCAAACAATTTGCGATACACAGAAAGAAATCAGGTCATTATCTGAACACATACCGTGAATGCCACTGAACATGTACAAGGATTTAACTGTAAAGCTAAGAGACAGACTTTCTTGTGTAGTTGGTAGGAACAGATCAGTTACTTAGCTTCATTTCAAAGCTTATCAACACTGTATTAGTTACTTTTTGCTTGTTTCTGGGACAAATACCTGACACTCAAGATGAAGGAAGGAAAGGTTTATTTAGCTCACAGTTTGTGAAGGTTTCAGTCCATATTCGGTTGGCCCAAGGCTGAGTGGAGCAGGGCGGAGAGCATCCAGTTCAAGTTGGCAGAACAGCAGCAAAATGGCAGCAGAGGCAGCCAGTCAATCAGGGCAGCAGAGCAACAGCCACAGCTAGAGCTCCAGTCTGTCTCTCTGTCTCTCTTTATATTACATTCAGGCTCTCCGCCTTAGCTCCCGCCCTAGGCTACACCCATAATCCCAGAAGTACTTCCACCCATAATCCCATCAGTACTAAAACCTATAATCCCAGGGATCATGGATCAAGTCTCAAACTCTAGAAGTCCCCGCCCAATGACTCCATGAGGC
>PVJA010033791.1:0-22812 GCA_004027025.1 Myocastor coypus | reverse complement strand
TGTTCAATATACATCCATTTATATATGAAGTCTTCAAACTTATCATTCTTTATGGATGAGTAGTATTCCATTGTATAAAAATACCACATTTTTTTTTTAACCATTCTTCAAATGATGGGCATTTTGGTTGTTTCCAAGATTTGGCTATTACAAATTGGGCTGCTATAAACATAGGTGCACAGATATCGCTATGGTATGATGTTTTCAGTTCTTCTGGGAAAATTCCCAGTAGGGGGATAGCTGGATTGAACGGCACTTCCAATTCTAGTTTTGTAAGGATCCTCCACACTGCTTTCCATAATGGTTGCACCAATCTGCATTCCCATCAGCAGTGGAGAAGGGATCCTTTTTCCCCACAGCCTCTCCAGCATTTTTGCTGGTTGATTTCTTTGTGATAGCCATTCTTTCTGTGGTGAGATGGTATCTTTTTTTTTATTTTTATTTTTCTTGTTTCAGAACTTTTGTTTGTTTATTTATTTCTATGGCCGGCTCAGCCTGCCCTGAGGGCAGGGCTGGCACAGCATGTGGTGCTGGGGGTTGAACCACGGTCCTGAAGCCGCCTAAGCTTGCCTAGGCAGGCGCTTTAGACCACTGAGCCATCCTGCTGGGCCCGAGATGGTATCTAAGTGTTGTTTTGATTTGCATTTCACGAATGGCTAGTGATGTGGAGCACTTCTTCATGTATTTGTAGGCTTGCTGCATTTCTTTCTCTGAGAAGTGTGTGTTCATCTCAGATGCCCATTTTTGGATTGGGTCTTTGAATTTTGGAACCCTAATGGTTTTTAGTTTTTTGTAGATTCTAGATAGAAGACCTTTGTCTGAATACTTCTTACTTAAAATCTTTTCGAAATTTGGGGTCATCTTTTCACTCTGTTGGTGATTTCCTTTGACATGAAGAAACTTCTTAGCCAGAGGAGATCCCATTTGTTGATGCTTTCTTTCTTTCTTTCTTTCTTTCTTTCTTTCTTTCTTTCTTTCTTTCTTTCTTTCTTTCTTTCTTTCTTTCTTTCTTTTCCTTGTTTGAGAACCTTTGTTTGTTTATTCACTCATTTTTATGGCCGGCTCAGCCTGTCTTGACGTCAGGGCTGGCACAGTATGTGGTGCCGGGGATCGAACCGCGGTCCCTGAAGCTGCCCAAGCTTTCCCAAGCAGGCGCTTTAGACCACTGAGCCATCCCGCCAGGCCCCTGTTGATGCTTTCAAGTGTTAAACATGCAATTTGATTTATCTCCATGAAATTTTGCCTACTCCGATGTCTTCAAGATTTCCTCCCACTTTCTCTTCCAGGAGATTTAATGTTACACTTTTAATATTTTGATATTTAATCCATTTCGACTTTATTTTTGTGCATGGTGATAGACTAGGGTCAAGTTTTAGTTTTTGGCATGTAGAGAGCCGATTTTTCCAGCACCATTTGTTAAAGAGGCTATCTTTCTTCCAATAAGCGTGTTTGGTCCCTTTGTCAAAAATAAGGTGGCTGAGTGTGTTTGTATTTGCTTCTGCGTCCTCTAGTCTATTCCATTGATCTTCAGGTCTATTCTTTTGCCAATACCATGCTGATTTTATTACTGTAGCTTTGTAGTAGAACTTTAGGTGAGGAATTATAATGCCTCCTGCCTTACCTTTGTTGCCCAGAATTGTCTTTGCAATTCTGGGTTTTCTTTGTTTTGGTCCCACATAAATTTTAGGAATGATTTCTCCAGGTCTGTCAGGTATGTTGATGTTATTTTAATAGGAATTGCGTTAAATATGTATAACAATTTAGGGAGTGTGACCGTCTTCACAATGTTGGTTCTTCCTATCCAGGAGCAGGGGATATCTTCCCATTTTCTGAAATCTTCTAGGATCTCCTTTTTCAGAGTACTGTAGTTTTCATTGAAAAGGTCTTTTACTTCCTTAAATAGGTTATTGCCAAGTATTTCATTTTCATTGGCGTTATCATAAAAGGTACTGTTTCTCTAATTTCTCTCTCAGTGTGTTTGTTATCTGTGTAGAGGAATGCTACTGACTTTTGTGTGTTGACTTTGTAGCCTGCTATGCTACTGAATTTTTTTGCCTCTATGTTCATGAGAGAAATTGGCCTGTAGTTTTCTTTTTTAGTTACATCTCTTTCTGGCTTTTGTATCAGTGTGATACTTGCCTCTAGGAATGATTTTGGAAGGATTGCTTCTTTTTCAGTTTCACTGAAGAGTTTAAGGAGTATTGGGGTTATGTCTTCTTTAAATTTCTTGTAGAATTCAGAGGTGAATCCATCAGGTCCCGGACTTTTCTTTGTCGGTAGGCTTTTTATTACATTTTGTATTTCATTGGCTGTTATTGGGTTATTGAGAGTTCTAATATCTTCTTGATTCAGTTTTGATAATTTGTACTTTTCTAGGAATCTGTCCATTTCATCTGTGACTTCAATTCAGTGAGAGTAGAGATCCTCAGAGTAACTATTTATGATTCTCTGTATCTCTGCTGGGTCTGTAGTAATTTCACCCTTTTCATTAAATTGTAGATACTGTTTAATTTCTTGTTTAATTTCATGTGTAACCCACTGGTTGTTGAGAAGAGTGCTGTTTAGTTTCCATGTAGTCCTGGAATTCCTATGGTTTCTTTCGTCATTTATTTCCAATTTGATTGCACTGTGGTCAGATAATATGCATGGGATAATTTCTGTTTTCTTGCATCTACTTAAGCATGATCTATGGACTAATATGTGATTTATTTTAGAAAATGTCGTATATGCAGCTGAGAAGAATGTGTATTTTGAGGTGGTTGGGTGGAACACTCTGTGTATGTCCACTAAGTCCAGTTCTTCCGAGTTCTGATTCAGTTCTGCCACTTCTTTGCTGACTTTTTGTCTGCTTGACCTATCTTTTTCAGATAAGGGAGTGTTGAGGTCTCCTGTTAAGATTGTGGTATTGGGAGGCCCGGTGGGATGGCTCAGTGGTCTAAAGCACCTGCTTGGGAAAGCTTGGGCGGCTTCAGGGACCGTGGTTCGATCCCCGGCACCACATGCTGCGCCAGCTCTGCCCTTGGGGCAGGCTGAGCCGGTCATAAAATGAGTGAATAAACAAATAAAGGTTCTGAAACAAGAAAAAAATAAATAAATAAAATTAAAAAAAAAAGATTGTGGTATTGGATATGAGATTTTTCATGTCCATTAAGATTTGTTTTACATAGCTTGCTCCTCCCATTTTGGGTGCATACATACTTACGAGTGTTACCTCTTCATCATGAATGTTTCCCCTAAGCAGTATGTAGTGGCCTTCTTTATTTTGTCTGATCAATCTTGGTTTGAAGTTTAGACTGTCTGTAAACAGGATTGCTACTCCTGCTTTTTTTTGAGGTGCTGCATGTAGTATTGTTTTCCAGCCTTTAACTTTAAGCCTATGAGTTTCTTTATGGGTTAAGTGTGTTTCTTGTATTCAACATATTGTTGGGCCCTGTTTTCTTATCCACTCTGCAAGTCTACTTCTTTTAATTGGAGAATTGAGTCCATTTACATTGATGGTTATAATTGAAATGTATTGACTTATGGTTGAAATAACTTTTATTTGCTACTGTTTACCACTTTTTCCTCCTATTTTTAGTTGGTTACTCTATTTGGTGGGATCTTTCTGTTCTCATTCGTTGAATTCAGGTCATTTTGGTCCCTCTCTAAAATATTTGTTAGAATATTTTGTAGCGTTGGCTTTGATGTCATGAAATTCTTTAGTTGTTCCTTGTCATGGAAATATTTCACTTCTCCCTCATACTTGAAGGAGAGTTTTGCTGGGTATAGTAGTCTGGGCTGAAATTTGTTTTCATGGAGGACTTGAAGCACTCTGCTCCATGCTCTTCTTGACTTTATGGTTTGTGAAGAGAAATTTGCCGTTATTCTGATGAGTTTGCCTTTGAATGTTGTTGTAATGTTCTGGTATCGGTGCCGAAAGAAACGACGAGAAACCTGATGAATTTAGTTCAGAGGACTCACCGAGATTTGTCTCTCTCAAAGTGAGCCTGGACCCCCAGAAGAATCCTACTTTTATTGAATACCAAAGGACAGCCTATAGAATTTGCATAGCTGCTTTGGAGAATGCAGACTAGAGACCACTACTTCTATCACCATTTACCTAACATCAGGTTAATACAAATGCTAATTGAAAACATTCCAAGCAGGGGAGGAGACAACCAGTAACATCCCAGGCAAGGGAAGAAACAACAATCAAGGAGCCATTAGAATAACTGGGTTATCTGCTTCCTTGAATCCAGGTTTCAGGAATCCCCAAGTAACCCCCTATAGCTGTCCTTGGACTTTATTGTTCTCTACTTAAGATTATCTCTACAGAATGTGATCTATTTCTTTTGTCTAGCAGCTTTTAGTATATTATTCTTTAGCTGGATTTCTGGTATCTTGACTATTATATGTCTTGGCGTGTTTTTAGTTGGGTTGATGCTATTTGGAGTTCTGTAGGCTTCAGTTACCTGAATGTCTGATTGTTTTTTCATATTTGGGAAGTTTTCTGCTATTACTTCTGCCCATATTCTTGTTATATCATTTGTATTGACTCCTTTCTCATTGATTCCTATTAATCTCACGTTGTTCATTTTTGCATCGTCTTGCAGATGTTGAATTATTTTTTCCTGCATTCTGGTTGTTTTTAAAAGATCCTTTCTTACTCTTTCACTGGCTGCAACTGTGTCTTCAAGATCTGAGACTCTATCTTCACTTTTGTTCATATGGCTCTGCCAACTTGTGATCGAGGTTTTATTTTCTTGTATATCTCTTTGAAATTGTTTCATGCGATCTATTTCTTTCCTATATTGCTCCATCAGGGAGTCCATCGTTTTTCTATTCTCCTCTAATTTTTTTTTTCTCCTCTAATTTTTTATCGATGTTTTCTTTAGTAGTATTGAAGTTCGTCATTATGGTTATCCTTTGTCTCTCTAATACAGAGATTATTTCTGTTCTGTTCTCCTCTCTACTTCTCTGTAGTTGTTCCCCTACTTGGGATGCTATTTTTTTTTTTAATTTTTATTATTTTTTTAAATTTATTTTTTCTTGTTTCAGAACCTTTGTTTGTTTATTCACTCATTTTTATGGGCGGCTCAGCCTGCCCCGAGGGCAGGGCTGGTGCAGCATGTGGTGCTGGGGATAGAGCCGCGGTCCCTGAAGCCACCCAAGCTTCCCCAAGCAGGCACGTTAGACCACTGAGCCATTCCGCCAGGCCCCTTGGGATGCTATTGATTTAGACATGTCTCTGTTAAGTTTAGATATTATTTCTGCTCTGATTTCCTCTATATGTTTCTCCAGTCGTTTTTCCACTTCATGTACTTCGTTTTTTACTTCAGATGTTATCTCTGATCTCAGTTGCTCTATAAGTTTCTGCACTTGTGTGTCTGCCTCAGATGCTACCAATTCAGAGGTTTCATTTGCATGATTCCCATTTTCTTCCATGGTAGTGTCTCCTGTATTTGATTTGGTTTGGCACGGGCCCTGAGATTGCATCCTACTCCTTGTTGTTACCATTTTGTATGGAGGCGACCTCTGCACTTGGTGGCATTATGCTGTAAGCATCTATGGGCCTTTGGTCTGGAGTTTCCAAGTTGGTTCCCCTACAGCAGTTCCTGGCTTCATGTTAGAGCTCGGGCTGCTGGCTGCTATGAAGCCCCGTGGGTCTGGTCTGTAGGTGGAGGTGGAGCTCTGGAATTGAGGTGTCCTGGTAGGCTCGTGGACCAGACCGGTTGCCAGATGAGATGTATGATGGGTTCGGTAGTGGAGCTTGGGCAGGAGGGGTTAAAAAAAAAATAGGTAAGGGGGAAGGGGAAGGCGGGCCAAGGATCCTGTCCCAGCCTGTGTGCGGACCTGGCGGGCTGGGGACCGGGGACTGGGATAGGAAGTGAGGTGCAGGAATGCAAAAGAGGAGCAGAGGGCCTGAGGGAACTTACCTGGCGGGTGTGTGGGCCTGGCGGCCTGGGGACCTGTAACTTTCTTTTTATGATTTGTTATTTTGAGCCAGGTTCTTGCTATGTAGTTCAGCCTGGTCTTGAATTCACTATATAACCCAGGCTGGCTTTGATTTCAAGACAAACTTACTGCCTCATCCTCCCAAGTGCTAGTATTAAAGGAATGCGCCCTGGTACTGGAGAGAAGTGCTTTGTTTTCCTGTTGACAGAGGCAGAAGGAGTCCAAAATGACTACAAAAAGACTTACTATCAAGTTTAATGTTACCATTTTTGTATTTCCTTATATAGCCTTTCCTCTCCCTGGAATGAAGGCTTCTAAATCAGCAGGACATGAGGTTACAGGAATGGGAAGCTAACATTTTGTTTGTGGGTCACCAAAGGTAATGTGAGCAGTACCATACTTGGAAGTGTGGAATGCGTGATAGTGGATGAGGCATTCTTCGAGTTCAATACTAGTAGTTTTGGCTGAAGCATTCTGTTCAGGGAAGATAAATCCCTACGCATAAGAAGTGTCTGCTCCAGTAAAGAAAAGGTGCTGCCCTTTCCACGATGGAAGTAGTTCAGTGTAACGAACCTACCACCAGGCTGCAAGACAATCACCTTGGGAAGTGGTGCCATGCTGGGACATGGTGCTGGTTCACACTGCAGGCACACTTAACATTCAGGAGTCTCTATAACTGGACCTGCCTGAAGAGTGGAAAAGCAATTTTCTGAGCTAATGCATAACTTCCATCCCTGCTGCTATGACTGCTTTGTTGATGGGCACATTGCAGTGGCTGCAGAACATGGTGGACCGCTGTCCACAGAATGCATACAATTCCCTTGATTGTTAAAATCCTCTTTTTTTCTTTTAATAAGAAATAACAATGTGACATTTTCAAAAACATGATAGTAGTACATTCCCAATAATTGATACAATGCATATTGTTGTCATAGTAGTTATACAGAGCATAGGATGTAGATATGATAATTTTTCTAACCACTGTTGGTACAAAAATTTCTTCTCATTGAACTAAGAGAAAGTAGTTGTATACATAGTCAAGTATTCCATAATTGCAGTGGGTTTTTGGCAAAACTGGCAATGGTAGAAGCTGTTGATTTAAGCCTTTTATAGCTCAGCATATGTTTTATGTCTTGTGGTTAAATTTTTCTGCTCAGCATATGTTTTATGTCTTGTGGTTAAATTTTTCTGCTGGGTAGTTAAGGGCAAGTTAAAGCAAGACCTGTGCCAGGCATGGTGGCACAAACCTGTAATCCCAGCACTAGGGAGGCTGAGGCAGGAGGATCAGTGTGAGTTGGGGACCAGCCTGGGCTACCAAAGTGAGCTCAAGGCCAGCCTGAACTGCATAGCGAGACCCTGTCTCAAAACAACAAAAAATAAAAAAAATAAAGAAAGACCTGTATAACAAAACATGGAACTTTTGTATCTCCCAAGGTCAGTCAAATCCCTCAGGATTTACTTTGAAATTACATACAGTGCTTTGTAGAGCTGTTGTCAGTGTCAGCCATCTGGATGAGTCATGGCCATTTCTTAACCAGTTTACTCTCTGTGAAAGCCTGAGAGAATGTTTTCTCTCTAGGTGACTCTCCTTAGGCACACTATATATCGTCAATCCATTTCCTCTGTGGTTCCATAATCTCCTTGAACTGAAAAATTGGGAAACCACTGAGTTATAGGATGTTGTAGCACAGGTTCTCTTATGTACTGAGTCCTCACTGACCTTGAAGGACTAGGGCCAAAATATTGGCAATTCTTGTAGCCCTTCTTTTTTCTCCAATTTTTGGTCTGTAAACTTGCATTCTTAACCCTCCAGAATAGAAACTTCATGGTACTATTACTCTATAACATAGGTACTTGAGCTTAATATTACTGTCTTTCTGAAGACAGTGATCTTACACTTAAGACAAATATCTTACACTTAACTTGGAATTGCTACTTTCCATCGCTCACTGATATTCTAATAAATTCCTATACAATGTGATAAAAGCAGTTACACAATAGAAGCAGCACACATCTAAAAGACCAGAATGACAGACATTCCAAGCATAAATTTAGTGTTACTCATTGCTATCCTCAGTGTGAAAAATATTTTTGTGGTTTTTAGGACCATTATCTAATTCACACACACACACACACACACACACACACACACACATATATACATATATATATATATATATGAATCCTATATAAGAATATAAATACAGGATGTGTATATATAAGTGTCCTGTGTATATCTTGTGTATATAAGTGCATGGTTTTGCTTCTGCCATGTTTCCTATCTTTTCTGTCACTTCATTGTTTAATGCTTAAGTCCTGGGTTTCCATTCAGCTGTGTTATGCCTTTCCATTTTTATTTTTTCTTTTAAGTTCTTATAATAAAGAGACTATATTATATTTACTTACGTGGTTTGGTTTTATTTCACTTATGAGTATGAGTTCAAGATACATCCACTTATATGTGAAGTCTTCTAATTTATCATTCTTTATAGCTGAGTAATATTCCATTGTATAAAAATACCACATCTTTTTCAACCATTCTTCAAATGATAGGCACTTTAGTTGTTTCCAAGATTTGACTATCAGAAATTGTGCTGCTATGAACATAGGTGCACAGATATCACCATGATATGATGTTTTCAGTTCTTCTGGGAAATTCCCAGTAGGGGGATAGCTGGATTGAATGGGAAAATTCTCTTCTTCTGGGGTCACCGCAATGTTGTCTGCATATGGGGCAGTGCTTTGCTCCAAAATCCTGAAAGCTTCTGCTGTGATTCACCTGTGGGGGCCTGCAGAGGCTCCAAACAGCATCCCAACCTGTCACTGACATCTCAGGTATCATTGGATCTGCTGGATTGTGTGGCCCTGGTGGCAGAGCAGCCTACTCAGTACCTGAGAGCGTTCTTTTCTTCTAAGCTCCATTCACAACTAGCAGCTTTCTCAGTCAAGTGCTACACAGGCCTGAGTAACACACCCAAGAGAGGAAAATGTGTTGTTAACATAACCCAAATAGGCCCCCAGGTGATGTGCTTCTTTCATAGTTGTAGTGGGGTTTAGATGCAACAATATCTTTTCTCTTAGAAAGATTATCTCCAAATGCCCCACACCACTGGTCTCCTAGAAATTTCTGAGGTGGCAGGCCCTTGAATTTTAGTTGGGTTTATCTCCTGCTCTCTGACAGGAAAATGTGGTTGCAACCTCTTGCTCAACTGGTCCAATCAGTGTGGTATCAATGTAAGGAACCCGTGTGATATCTGTGGAGGAGAAAGGTGGTCAAGATCCTTGGAAGGTAAGCTGTGTCCCAGACACTGAGCCTTTATATATCCCTTGAAGCAAGACAGTGAAGGTGTATGCCGGCATCACTAGCTGAAGGCAAATTGCTTTGGGTGGACCTTATAGGTGAGTACTGGAGAAAAGACATTTGCTAGAACAATAACTGATACCAGGTACCAGGAGATGTGTTCGTCTGCTCGAGCAAGGTGGCACATGTGGTGTAGCAGCTGTAACACCAGTCACTATTTGTTACATTTGGTAATCTGCCATCCTTTTCCAAGATTCATCTGCCTTCTATGCAGCTTACATAGGAGAGTTAGATAGAGATGTGGTGGGAATAACTACTTCACATCTAAAGTGCTTGATGGTGGCCCTAATCTCTGCCATTCCCCTAGGATGTGATATTGCTTCCATTTATTATTTTATTAAATAAAGGCAACTCTGTTGAGTTCCATTTGGCTTTTCTCACCATATTAACCCTCATTCCACAAGTTAGGGAACTCAGGGGATTTTGCTAAAACTATATCTATGCCAGTTATGCATTCTGGAACTGAGGAAATGATCGTGGGTTCTATCTGGACTCACTGTCAGTTGGACTTGCCCACAACCCCATTGATTGCCTGACCTCCATAGGCCCCTGCTCTCTCTCTTTTTTTTTTTTTTTTTTTTTTTTTTTTTTTTTTTTTTTTTTTTTTTTTTTTTTTTTTTTTTTACTTTTTGTTTGTTTATTTATTTATTTTTATGGTGGGCTCAGCCTGCCCTGAGGGCAGGGCTGGCGCAGCATGTGGTACCAGGGATGGAACCGTGGTCCCTGCAGCCACCTAAGCTTTCCTAAGCGGGTGCTTTAGACCACTGAGCCATCCTGCCGGGCCCCGGCCCCTGCTCTCAGTGAAGGTCCACAACATTTTTTTCATCTCCTGGAGTCAGTGTTAGATCAGAACCAATGGCTAAGCGTCCCTCAGATGTCTGATCGCCTCCACCCCATGTATGATTATTCTAATAAAAGAGTGTAGGTCCTTCTGGGGAAGGGTGGGAGAAAGATGGAACAGTGTAACTTTTGGTGGTACATCCAGATCCTTGCTTAGGGAACCTGCTCCCCTCTTACCCAATGTACTTTGGGGCTATAAACTGGTTCAAGTCTGAGAATTGATAGAGTGGTCACAGTTGAGGTAGGATTTTTCTTTATTTGCCTTTAAATTTTTTGGTTTGCATTACTCCATTAAAAGCTAGCAGCAAGCCGGGCGTGGTGGCTCACACCTGTAATCCCAGCACTTGGGAGGCTGAGGCAGGAGGATTGGTGTGAGTTCGAGACCAGCCTGGGCTACAAAAGTGAGCTCAAGGTCAGCCTCAACTGCATAGCGAGACCCTGTCTCAAAAAGACAAAAAAAAAAAAAAAAAAAAAGCTAGCAGCTTTTTACTATATTTAGTAGATTTGTTAGTAGATTTCCTATTTGGCTTCTGGGAACACAATGATTAATTAGCCAGCATGATAGGTACGAATGCATCAGATCATTCTGCTCATTGCTTTGCCTCTGTACCCATCTTGTTAATACTCCTTCCTTTGGTGATTGAGTGCTGCCGCTTGGTCATTGCCACTGCAGGATCCAGTTACATCCATTGGGTTTGTTTCCCAATTGACTGACTGTGGTTCCCATGGTAAGGCCTGGCAAACAGAGAACAGCAGTGATGGAGCTCTGCAGAGGCCCTTGTGCTTCCTTCACTTATCCATTTCTTTAAAAAAAATTATATATATAATTAAAATATATATATTATATATAATAATATATATATAATATTATTTATCTATTTATTTGTTTATTTGGTACAGGGCCCTGCTACTTAGTTCAGACTCATAGTGACCCACCTGTCTCAGCCTTCCCAGAGTGGGGTTAGAGGCATGAGCCACCATCCCTGATTTCTGGGTTGCGGGACTGGGGATTGATTCTGGGTCCTCACACTTGGCAGGAGGTGCTTAGACCACTGAGCTATCTCCCAAGCCCAGAATGGAGCTCTTCTAGCACTCAGCTTCCTCCTTTTTTCCCTTCTATTCTATCCAGGCTATACCCCTACTGGCTGGTGACAGTCAAAAAAGGAGCAGGCCTTACTCTCTCAGTTTGGCTTCCATACCAAACCACACCTAGAATTGTGGTTTACTAATCTGCAAGGCTTTTCTTTTCTTTTTCTTTTTCTTTTTTTTTTTTTTTGCATTTTTAGGGAAGGGTCTACAGTGTATCCAGGGTCTTACAACTAGACTGGACTCCCAGTGATCCGCCTGTTTACAGCCTCCCAAGAGCTGGGATTACAGGTGTGCACCACCACACCCAGTCTCAATTGCCATCTCAGTGTGCTCCTGGGGTGGAGTCAGCACAGTAGGTCAGAGGGATAGGACCCCCAGCCCTCACCTGCTTGCAGGTGCTTTAATCTGCTCAGCTATTTGGCTGCCGCTGAAAGACTTTTCTCTCTTTCTTTCTTTCCTTCTTTCTTCTTCTTCTCCTTCCTTCCTTCCTTTCTTTCTTCCTTCCTTCCTTCCTTCTTTCCTTCCTTCCTTCCTTCCTTCCTTTTTTTCAAGCTCTGGCAGGTTTTATTAATGAAAAATTCTGCTTGGTTTATTTTTCACTGGTCTGTTCTGGTGTACTTCTAATGATTTCAGAATCACCTGGATCAATGATCGCCAGTGTGCACACTCTGTAGTATTTTCCACATGCTGTGCCCAGTTCAGTATTATTGCCACTGTAGTGGTGGACACCAGTTTTGGCCAACACGGCACAGTACTCTATTTCAGATTTCCTCAAGGCTGGGCAATTGTTGGCAAGGGTGACCAATTTTGCTTTGCCCTGTCTGATCATCTTCAGCATCTGCTTGTACCCCAGTACGTACTTTCCACTTTTCATAACAAGTTGGAGCCTAGAGTTGATAGATTCGAGAGATCTTTTCGTCTTCTTTGTGGCCACCATCTTCCTGCCTTAGGGGCGGATGGCCCTCAACCAGGAGCAGCCACCAAATGGCCAGGAAGCGAGAAAAGCTGAAAGGCTGTTCTTAATCCAGTCCAGTTGACCTGTCATGATTAACGGTCACATGTGCTCTGTGCTACAGTTTCCCAAAGACCTATGTTGGTGTGTTGGACCCTACCCTGGATCCCAGCCAGTGGGATTTGTGAGACTTCTCTATCGTTGAGGGAAGCAAAGCTCTTCAAACCCCTACCTTCAAATAATTAAAGAAAAGAAAAGAAAAGAAAAAAGAAAAGAAAAAACCCAGCTGTGCTCCTAGAATCTGCATTTTTAGATGTGCATATTCTGTGTTTGGCCCCTCTACCTCATGATGAGGCTGTGCTCACTAAGGAAACTCACCCCTTCCCTAGTAGGGATCCTTTCCTGTGCTCCTTATAGTCAATAGAGTACTGATATTTGGCATTGAGGGAAGCATTTCCCAGCAGACTGAGCACCAAGTAAATCTTTTTCTTTTTTCTCCCAAAGAAATTTCTCTCTCTCTCTCTCTCTCTCTCTCTCTCTCTCTCTCTGCAGGACTGGGATTCAAACTCATGACCTTGCATTTGCCAGGCAGGCACTTGTGCCACGGAGCTATCTCCCCAGCCCTGAAATCTTCTTTTGTGCAGGCCCTTGGTCTTGCATTGCAATGGGAAAACTACCAAGAGATTTTTAGCAGCTGCAGGCGAAATCCTGCAGGCTTTGGGAATGGTAGGGCGGCAATGGCTGCAGAAGCTGAAGTCCTGAGGTCCAACCTAAGCATTTCCTGCTGACCAACGGGGCTGACCATAGACTCTGCAAGCTCTGAAGCCAATTAGGTTGCAAACAGTGTTTTCCCCCAGTAGGTTCTGGCTCTGAGCCTGGCAGCCTCCTCTGGAGGCCTGGAGAAGAGGTTCCTCTGGTGGTATGTTTTGATCCTAGTCATTCTTCATAAATCTTCCCAGATGCCTCAGTCTGAAGGCTGTTTTATCCATTAAGCACTAGCAGCTCAGTGTCTAGGGCCAGGAAAGTTTTCAAGGGCTTGATATTTGAGACTGGGAAAAGTACATTGGCTTTAGTATAGGAAAAGGTAAGTGAAAAATCAAACTTAAAATATTTACTTACTTGCTCCCAAAATAACATAAAATTGATTCCATGTATTTTGAAGTTTGGCATACATAAAAAGTTCATTACATCAGAAAACAATCTTTGCTTTGATTTTCTCACTCTATAGGAATTTCCAAATATAGTACCATGATGAGAGAATAAATCATATTAGTCATGAATTACTTATAGTCAAATAATTTCAATAGGGGGGCCCGGCAGGATGGCTCAGTGGTTTAAAGCGCCTGCTTAGCAAAGCTTAGGTGGCTTCAGGGACCGCGGTTCGATCCCCGGCACCACATGCTGTGCCAGCCCTGCCCTCAGGGCAGGCGAGCCGGCCATAAAAAAAAAAAAAAAATTCAGTAGGAAAACATTTAAAGTTTATTTTTATTATTTGCAGAACCAGGGATCAAACTAAAGTGGTTTGTTGTTGTTTGTTTGTTTTTGTATTTTAGGAAAGGGTCTATAGGGTGTTCAGGATCTCCCTACTGGATTGGTAGTGATCCACCTGTCTACAGCCTCCCAAGAGCTGTGTGCCACCACGGGGATTGAACCCCTACCCCTGCGCCTGTGCCTGATTGCAGGCATTTTAATTTGTGAGCTATTTTGCCAGCTCTCAGGCTGGTCTTGAACTCACTATGTAGCCTGTCTTCTAAGTGTTGGGATTGCATGTGTGTGCCACTATACCTAGCTATGCCCAATTTTTATAAAGAAAACTGAAGCTCAGGGAGGTTAAGATCACAGGTTTAGTAAGTGGCAGGAGCAGGGTTAAAATGAGCTCTGCCTGCCTCCAAAGTCAGTGCTATCTCTTCTTGCCTTGCTTCTTTCTTGTTGATGGATAAGTACTTTGAGAGAGTTACCATGTAGACACTGATGACAGATGGGCCAATGTGGTTGACTGGTTGGTATCTGTGCCACCATAGATAGATTAAATGTCACAGTGTTCCTCTGCGTTTTTGACACAAAGCTCAGCAATATGCATTTATCCATCAATGTATTTGTTTTATTTTATTTTATTTCTTTTTTTTCTTGTTTCAGAACTTTTGTTTGTTTATTTATCTGTTTTTTTATGGCCGGCTCAGCCTGCTCTGAGGGCAGGGCTGGACAGCATGTGGTGCTGGGGATTGAACCGCGGTCCCTGCAGCTGCCTAAGCTTTCCTAAGCAGGCTCTCCAGACCACTGAGCCATCCTTCCGGGCCCCATCATCAATGTATTTGTTGATCCATGTTTTAGTTACCTTTTACTCATTGCTGAAACAAATACCTGACACTCAAGATGAAGGAAGGAAAGGTTTATTTAGCTCACAGTTTTTGGAGGTTTCAGTCCATATTCGGCTGGCCCAAGGCTGAGTGGAACAGAGCAGAGAGCATCCAGTTCATGGAGGTGGAACAGCAACAAAATGGCGGCAGAGGTAGCCAACCAACACGGCAGAAGGGCAGCAGCAACAGCTCGAGCTCTAGTCTGTCTCTCAGTCTCTCTTTATATTACATTCAGGCTCTCCGCCTTAGCTCCCACCCTAGGCTACACCCATAATCCTAGAAGTACTTCCACCCATAATCCCATCAGTACTAAAACCTATAATCCCAGGGATCATGGATCAAGTCTCAAACTCTAGAAGTCCCCGCCCAGTGACTCCATGAGGCTTTGGGGGGACAACTAGACATAAACCATAACAATCCATTTATCTAAAAACATGTCCTCACCTATCCTGTGGCAGCCTGATTCAACAGAAATAGTTATTTTATAGGTGACAAGAAAATGCCCAGGTGTGGGCCGTTCAACAAAGCACAAAGCGGCCCAGTCCCTGAAAGTCAGTGATTCCTAAATTGCCACTATAGCTGGGCGGTACTGTGACAGTCAGAGGCAGCTTCCTTTCACTTCTGAGCTGGTTCTCGATGACTTTGCTCATGTAGGTACTTCATCCAGTCCCCAGGCCCTAACTTTACTTCCTTCCCTTGAGATGAATCAAGATGCAAAACTGGGGGCCCGGTGGGATGGCTCAGTGTTCTAAAGCGCCTGCTTGGGAAAGCTTGGGCTGCTTCAGGGACCGCGGTTCGATTCCCGGCACCACATGCTGCGCCAGCCCTGCCCTCGGGGTGGGCTGAGCCGGCCATAAAAATGAGTGAATAAACAAACAAAGGTTCTGAAACAAGAAAAAAAATAAATAAATTAAATTTTAAAAAAAAAAGATGCAAAACTGAAGGCCAGGTGTGGTGGCGCACGCCTGTAATCCCAGCACTTGGGAGGCTGAGGGAGGAGGATTGATGTGAGTTTGAGACCAGCGTGGGCTACAAAAGTGAGCTCAAGGCCAGCCTGAACTGCACAGTGAGACCCTGTCTCAAAAAGACACACACACACACACACACACACACACACACACACACACACACACAAACACAAAGATACAAAGCTGAACTAGTGAAGTGCTGAGTCCTGAACCAGACCCCAAAAGCCCAAATTCTGGTTCTGGTGCTGTTGCTGATGAGCTGCTTGATTTGCATTGAATGTATGTGGACTCAGTCTCACAGAATACCAGCTAAGACATTTCAGAGTTCACCCGAGTCACTCTTATGCTGCTGGGAAGTGGATTCATTGTAATGTTCCCAACAATGTCCTCAGGATGAGTGTCTCCAGGACATCTAGTGACCAGGAGTATTACTGCATGCCTTGCTGCTGGTTTAGGTGTCTCAGAATTCAACTTTTGTCAAAAACAGGTTCCCCTCATCATTATTTCTCTTCTTCGCACTTGTAGTTAAAAATATCAGCCCTCTCGTGCTTGCTTCAACAGCACATATACTAAAAACATTAGCCCTCTCAGATTTTTACTTCTCCTTTACCCACATTTAGGTGGGCAACATACTGAATAGGTCACTTAGTTTTTTGTTTGTTTATTAGTTTTTCAGTACTCAAGACCTTGCACTTGCCAGGTAGGCGCTTAAGCCACTGAACTATATCACATAGTCTTATTGGTTCTCATCTTTACTTCAGTGCCATCTTGTCTGTTTTCTCTCCTGAGTCTAATTGATCATATAACAGTTTTGGGTTAATCTTGGTAGAGCCTGCATTTCCCACCTACATCTTTAAAACATCCATTAAAAAAAAAAAAAAAACAGGGCTGGGGAGATAGCTCGGGGTACAAGTGCCTGCCTGGCAAGTGCAAGGTCCTGAGTTGGATTCCTGCTTCTGGAAAAAAATTTCAATAGTTCTCCTGTAATACACTGTAACACTCATCCTCCTTAGCCTGGCACCAAAGTCATTCTTACATACTCTGTATCTAACCCACCCATCCCTTCCCTCTGGCCTCTCCCACTTTTCTCCACAGAATTCTATTCTAACAGATGGGACAAGCTTTTTCTCCTGACAGCTTGTCTTTGGCTGTGCTTCCCCTCCCTCCCTCCCTCCCTCAGGCACCTGGCACATGGCTAGGTCCCAGGAGCATGTAGTAACCACATGTTGACCTCACCCAGCATGGTGTTCCTTTCAGTCCTACACCATTTGTAACACAAATGGTTTTGACTTAAATGATTTGAAATGTCTTGTATCTCTGCAACTGTGCACCAAGAGAAAGAACCTTGAAGCATTAGCTGTCAGACTAGAAGGCTACAAAGAGACTAGTGGAAGACTCTGGTGTAGCTTGGAGAAAACAGAAACAGAGAGCAAGAGACTACCATCCTAGAGACATTTTTTTAGGAGGCTGCAGGAGAGATGGGTGAAGGGGCTAGAAGATCCCACTGAAGGTGGTATGGGCCATTGTGTTCTGATCTCTGCTTTCTTCTGTTGGAGATGGTCCATAACTGATTTCTGGTCCTTCAGTAGAGCATAGGGATAGGATCTGATTCTAGAGGTTGTATATGATGACCCTCTTAGGGCTGCTACATTGGAAGCCACACTGTTTGAGTAAATGTGGCTTTTCTATCTTGTGATAAGGTAGAGAAGCATTACTGTTCATACTGGGTTTTGTAGCCACTGAGCCTGCAATAAGCTGAGCTACAGAATGCTTGAAGTAAGATTCACATTAAGATTCACATGAAGGTAGAGTGAACAGTGGTACCCTGTTAGGCAAACGGCTACTGATGGTTTTATTTGCCTAGGCACAGCACGGGCATTCTTTAGCTAATTTTTTTTTTTTTTTTTAAGGAAAGTTCTACAGGTCTCATCACTAGATCAGACTCATAGTGGTCCACCTGTTTACAGCCTCTCAAGAGCTGGGATTACAGGCATGTGCCACCACACCCAGTCTTGACTGCCATCTCAGAATGCGCCAGGGGCAGGGCTGGCATAGTAGGCCCAGGGATCGAACCCTCAGCTCCCACACCTGCTTGCAGACACTTTAATCTGCTGAGATATTTGGCTGGCCCTTCTTTAGCTAATTTTTTATTTTTAAAAATTTATTTATTTTAAAAAAATAAAATAAAATTTATTTATTTATTATTTTTGCGGTACTGGGAATTGAATTCAGGACCTTGCACTTGCCAGGCAAGCACTTATTCTACTGAACTATCTCCCTGGCCCCTTCTTGAGCTAAGTCTTAAAATCTAACTTATTTATTTATTTGTGTGGTATAGAATCTCCCCAACACTGGGATTACTAGTGTGTACCCCCATGCCCAGTTAGTGGAGCCACCACGGCATGTGGTACTGGGGATTAAACCCTGGTCCTTGTGCTTGCCAGGCAGGCACTTAGACACCAAGCTATCTCCTCAGCCCTCAGCTAAGTTTTTACTAAACAATTTATGTCTATGGTGGACTCCCTGGGACCAAGACAGGTGACTGCATGAGACAGTTCCTCCTCCCAATGCCTTGAAATCCTGGCATTTGGCTGGTCAAATACCCTATAGTTACCCCAAGGCTGCAAAGTACATGTCACAGAGCTAATGCACTGATGAGGCCGAGGGAAGGGGTATTCATTTCCCCAGTCACTTTGTGAGCATAGATAACTATTCTGTGACAGAGGGAAGGCAGAACAGATGACAGTGACACAACCAGAGTGCAGGTGAACTGGATGGGTGAGCTAGAGCTCAGCAAGCCAAGAAAGAAACAGAAGAGGCCGAAGAGGTCACAGGCAGCCCTGCACCTGAGTGTTTGTAGATCAGCAGGGCCGATTTGGCCCAGCTTCTCTGGCCTGTTTGCCTGGGATCTGAGATCATGGCAGAGTCAGTAATTGGGGTTGATAAGACAGCTTAGTCTCAGATTGAGTCTTTCCAGAAGTGCCAGAGCTTATAATTTACATCTCTTTAATAAGGATTCTTGGGACCAGGGGTATAGCTCAGCAGCATAAGTGCCTGCCTGGCAAGAGCAAGGTCCTGAGTTCAATCCCTGGTACCAAGAAAAAAAAAAAAA
This sequence comes from Myocastor coypus, assembly GCA_004027025.1. Lineage (NCBI taxonomy): Eukaryota > Metazoa > Chordata > Mammalia > Rodentia > Myocastoridae > Myocastor > Myocastor coypus. The sequence continues at coordinate 4,199 of PVJA010033791.1, read as the reverse complement.
AAAAGGATTCTTCTCTAAGCAGAGCTCCTGGTTCTAAAGACCCATGGGAACCCCGTCCCTTGTTAATGAGCTCCAAGTGTCCCAGTGTCATCCCAGGCAATGTTGGGCCACATTCCTGGGAAGACTCACTCTCCTTTTGTGGCTCACCCTGATGTGCTCGGTCCATGTCTTGTTGCTGTGGAACTGCATGGCTTCTTTCCAGGCTGCCTGTACACACCATGCCCTTGCCTCTGTGTGTGAACTAGCTTTCTTTGTTCCAGACTCCTGGATTTGTCCTCGTGGGAAAGGCTGTGGTGTGGAATTTAACCAGGGCTGAGACGTGCAGCTCCCTTCCTGTGCCCACTGCAGCCTGTGACTCCCAGAAGATCTACAGGTATCTTCATGCCTTCAGGGCTGACTAGGAAGACAACATAACAACAAGCATAGCTGTTGGTAAATATGAAGAGTTTTTTGTGTTCCAGTCACTATTCTGAGAGCTCTGTTTTCTCATATTTTAGCACATGACTTTCCTATTATCTTGTCCCTGTGACTAGCCTATCTTTCTCACCCAGTTTTAAAAGAAAAATTTAAGGCTGGGGAGATAGCTCAGCAGAATAAGCACTTGCCTAGTGAGTGTAAGGGCCTGAGTTCAATCCCCAGTTCTGCCGAGAGAGAGAGAGAGAGAGAGAGAGAGAGAGAGAGAGAGAGAGAGAGAGAGAGAGAGAGAGAGAGAACTCTACTTAGAGATTAAAAACTAGCAGAAAGCGGGGGCCTGGTGGGATGGCTCAGTGGCCTACAGCGCCTGCTTGGGAAAGCTTGGGCAGCTTCAGGGACCGCAGTCCCCAGCACCACATGCTGTGCCAGCTCTGCCCGTGGGGCAGGCTAAGGCAGCCATAAAAATGAGTGAATAAACAAAGGTTCTGAAACAAGAAAAACAAGTTGAAGGAAACATGAAGACCAATGCATTCCTACATCAGGCAGAACACAGAGTCACAGGATAAAAGTCTTCCATATTTTACTAAAATAATTTCTTTGGCCAATATGGATTATAGGCTAAAGCATTATTGTTGTTGTTGTTATTATTATTATTATCATTATTATTATTTGTCTTTTTGAGATAGGGTCTTACTATGCAGTTCAGGCTGGCCTTAAGCTTACTTTTATAGCCCAGGCTGGGCTTGAACTCATACTGGTCCTCCTGCCTCAGCCTCCCAAGTGCTGGGATTAGAGGTGTGTGCCACCACACCTAGCTCTAAAGCATTATTTTCTTTTTTTTAAACATTTTTTATTTTTATTTATTTATTTTTCTTGTTTCAGAACCTTTGTTTGTTTATTCACTCATTTTTATGGCCGGCTCAGCCTGCCCTCAGGGCAGGGCTGGCGCAGCATGTGGTGCTGGGGATTGAACTGCGGTCCCTGAAGCCGCCCAAGCTTTCCCAAGCAGGCGCTTTAGATCACTGAGCCATCCCGCCGGGCCCCTAAAGCATTATTTTCATAGAAAATAAAACTGCATGATAGAGTACCTAGGCCAGGGATAGAACTCAGTGGCATGGCACCTACCTAACAACCACAAGGTCCTGAATTTGATTCCTGGTATGAAAAAAAAAAAAAACCAGGATAGAATATATTGAAAAATTAAAAGAAATTACATTTTAAAGTAGTTTTAGAAACTTTTACTTTGGATTTATTTATTTATTTATTTATTTATTTATTTATTTATTTATTTATTTATTTATATTATGGCCAGCTCAGCCTGCCCTGGGGTTGGGGATGGCCCAGCATGTGGTGCTGGGGATCGAACTGCAGTCTCCGCAGTTGCCTAAACTTGCCTAAGCAAGTGCTTTAGACCACTGAGCCATCTTGCCAGCCCAACTTTGGAATAACTTTAAAATTAGAGTATTAGTAGTTCATAGAGCTCCCTGTGTGTTTCATTCAGATTCTCCAACTGTTAATACTACTGAGCTACTTAAGAACAAGTTAGGGTTGCATATGGTGGTGCATGCCTGTAATCCTAGTACTTGGGAGGCTGAAGCAGAATAAATGCTGTGAGTTCAAGGCCAGCCTGGGTTATATAGTGAGAACTTATCTCAAAAAAAAAGAAAGAAAGAACATGTGAAGACACGATGTCCATCACTCCTTAATACTTAAGTCCCTACTTCCTCAGGACATGTACCCTTCCTTGTGTGCATAGCCACAGTACAGCCATCAAGATGATAAATTAACCTTGACCCATTATTACAATAAAGAGAACTTGAAGACAATATATACGATGATTCTCACACACAGAGCCGTTTATATGTACTAGAGAAGTGGAAGGAGACCAGAGAAAGCTCAGGTTTGTGAATTACTACCTGGACTGTTCCAGTTAATTCTCCTCTGCCATCACTAGCACTTCCTGGGAAAGTCCGGGCTGCACTGCCCTACAGTTTCCAGTGTAAAAAAAGGGGATCCTTACAAAAGATAAAAAGCATAAAGATGCCTTTGGCCCACTGAGACAGCCACCAGAAGTGGCTTCCGTGTTTTCATTAATCTTGAACAGTGGGAGAGGTGAAGGCCTTTGCTCTTGTTCTATCCTTATTTATATCTCCAGGAGCCAAAGTCTTGGTCAGGGATGTGCTTGGCCAGTGGCCATCGAACTCCTGAGTACCATTTCCCCCATCTGATGAGTACAGTACATTTCAGTAAGGGGTGGAAGTGCAGACATGCCCGCCTAAGGGACACTAAGCACTTCTGGATGAAGATGATTTTGTTTCATCTTAAATCCAGACCAGGCAAGTGCAAGGTCCTGAGTTCAATCCCCAGTACTGAAAAAAAAAAAAGGGCTAGCCAGATAGCCCCGTGCACTAAAGCACCTGCTTTGGCAGAACACAGCAGCTGGGATTTGATCCCCAGAGTGCCATGCAGGCCCAGCCCCAGGGCACATTGAGGTGGAGACTGAGACTAGGAGTGGTGGTATGCACCTGTAATCCCATTATGAGTCTGATCTATGTAGTGAGACCCTGTCCTAAATACACACACATACACACACACAATCCAGGAATTTTCTCATTTGTGGATTGATTCACCTGCCTATCTATGCATCATGAAAATGCCTGAGATCCATTTGGAGCCATTAATTAGATTGCCAGTTTGGAAACACCATTGAATTGTTTAAAAAAAAAAAAAAATTTCTTGCCTGAACTAGCATGTAAACTTGGCATATGTATAAATCCTTTCGGTCTAATTTTTTTCATTTGCTAAAGGAAGAAGGCATGATTAGATAATATGAGGTCCCTGGAAAAATATATTGTAATATTATAATTTTATTGTTGGAGTCCTTTCCTTATTCTCATCTTGGCCCAAGAAGTCTAAACTTATAATCCTAAAAACCTGTTATTGGAATTCCACCAAGTTAATTCCAATCTACCACTCCCAGTGTAACCCACAGTGATAACAAAGACACTAAGATATATATATATGTGTGTATATATATATATATATATATATATATATATATATATATATATTTATTTATTTATTGGGGAGCCAAGAGGCCCTAAGTCCAGCCATGAAGATGGCTTTCTGGAACCAAGAGAGCAACCCAGGGCTGCACTCGGATTTTATTCATTGGAGAAGGAGGAGTGGCTTGCGAAAGGGAATTGTGGGAAGAAGGTGAGCACTGTGAGCTGGGCTAGGTAGGAGGCCTGCATTCACCTCCGCCATATTCAGAGAGGATATGCAAAGGAAGTAATTTGCATGATGCTATTGAGATAGTATCTGATATTTTGGGGGTCTGGTGCTTCAGCTCTGATGTATAATCTTTGAAGCCTCAGGAAGTCACAGCCTCTATCTCAAGGCTCAATCCCAGCTAACACCATGGCGCATTGGCTCTTCATCCTGTTGTCAGGGAAACACGCGTGCCATCTTCAAAAATTTTCACCAGCACCTTGGCTAGACCAATACTCACTGCTTAAGGCCAGTGGAAAGGATAATGAGAAGTCCTAGCCAGCTCTGTACATTTCAATATGAGGAAATAGGGTCAGGCTCAGTCAAAATGGAGACAGTCACTTTTCTTTCAAGGAGAGCTGCTCAGGCGGTCCTCCGCATTTTATGACTACTTAAATACTCTAAAACAATGCAGATCTAATGTGTCATTTTGTGCCAAGTGCCAGTGGTCTAAGTAGGAATTTGTACTGATTCATACTAGGGTCAGTTTATATATATGTATTTTTTTTTTTTAA
>PVJA010033790.1:11759-23140 GCA_004027025.1 Myocastor coypus | reverse complement strand
GAATGTTTAGTTATACAGGTCTTGCTTCGACTTGCCCTTGACCACCCAGCAAGAAAAAAAAATCCTTAATTACAATGCATGGAATGCAGAGCTAGATTGGTGAGATGAGCTTTAGGAGGCTTAGATTCAATAGCCTCCAACATCACAAGCTTCACTGGTGGCCCACTGCAATTGCAAAACCTTTGACTGTGTATGTATCTGCTTCCTCTTAGTCCAAAGAGAAATATATTCTTTCCTTTTTTTTTCTTTCCTAAGCAACATCAATAGGGAGGTGGGTCATGCCCACACACTGTACTCTGTAGGATGATTGTGAGGACAATATGCAATATGTCAACTTTCAAAGAAAAGAAATGGGAAAAGAAAAAAAATAATTCAAGAAAGACAGTGATCATACAGAAACTAATTGATTCAGTAGTCATCTTTCCAGATCCTAGAGGAATAAGTGAAATAATAAACATATTTTTATGATCAAGGAAAGTACATACCTGCTATGATCTGAATTATTATTTTAAATGTACTATAGATGACATGAAAATTTTTATGAGATAATGTACCAATCCATTTTCTATTTCAAGAAATGTTCTGTTACTATGTGATAGAGTACAATAAATGTAGTGGTTTAAAATGAAAAAAAAAAGATATCAAGTTTGCATCTTATACTCTGAACAAATACTACAAAGATAACAACATGCAATGTATTAATTATTGTAACTGTCCTACTAACGTGTTGTGAAACTATGTCATTGCTGTTTCTTTCTCATTAAAATTAATATGAAAAAGATGTGATTTGTTATACAGTGGAGTACTATTCAGCCATGGAGAATGATAGACTTGAGACATTTATAGGTAAATGGATGCACCCACAGACCACACTGTTATACAAAATAAACAAGACACAGATATGTATATGTTGCCTTGCTTCTCTGGTGTGATAAACTAAAAGTGTAGATAAGGACCAGAATATATAGTAGATATTGCAAAATAGGAAGAAAGCATTCAAATAGGAAGGGGCACAATGGACAAAGAGGAAAGGAAGGGAAGAGGGCCTGTGCTGCTGTCAAAAGGCAAGGTCTTCTCCTACCCAGTAGAGTCTATCTCCTTGCACATTCAAGGATGTGACTCTAATAATTGGTCCCCTCTTTCTATGCATCATCAATTTTTTTCTCATTATGAGATCAGTTTCATCAGCATAATTTTTTGCCATTTTCTCCATCTTAAATACACTCTTTGTGGACCCCATTTTCACTTTTTGATACTGTTTCATCTGTCTGTCTGCTCACTTCTGCAACTAAATTCCTCAAAAAGTTCTCTGTACTCACAGACTCGAGTTCTTTTGCTTGCAGTTTGCTCAAACTTGATTCACTCAGCCTTTCATTCTTCTCACTACGCCAAAACTGCTTTTATCAAGTTCACAAGTAAATTAAAGCAATGAGTTTTTTTGCAGCACGATATTTCTTGATCTTTCAGCATCAGTAGACACACTTGATCACTTCCTGCTTTGATATTCATCTTCCACTTGGCTTCTGCTATTTGAGTGGTGTCTATTCTGTTATCCCTGATATTAGGAACTTATGTCTTATTTCTTCTTTCTCTGATCAATCTACATAGAAGTGTTTCATTTTTATTGATATTTTCTATTAACGAGGCTTTGGGTTTGATAATTTTTCTCCATTATGTTTCTAGTCTATTTCCTCAATTTCTATTCTGATGTTTCTTTGGGTTTCCTCTTTTATACCATTTTCTTGCGGAACAAATTGAAGATGCTAATTTTAAACTTTCCCTTCTTTCCAAGAACTGTGCTTACTCATCACGTTACCCTAGATTTACTGCTTCAACTGATATTCCACTAATGCCAGTATGCTGTTTTCATTTTATTTGCTATAAAACATTTTCAAATTCACTTTCAATGGTCAGTGGTATATCTCAGCAAACTAAGTGCTTGCTTAGGGAAGCACAGAGGCCAGGGTTCAATTCCTGGCCCTGCGTTCTCTGCCAGCCCCCACTCTTGGGCACGCTGAACTGGCGATCGAGTCTGGGCGTGATAGCATGTTCCTGTAATTCCAGCACTTGGGAGTCAGGAAACAGGAAGATCATTATGAGTCTGAGCTGCATAGTGAGACCCTGCACACACAAAAAAATCACTTTCAATTTTATCTTTGATGCATAAGTTATGGAAAGTCTTCTTTTGAGTTTCAAAAACTTGGAAGACTTTCAAGTTAATTTTCTATCGTATATTTTCCACTTTGATTCTGTAAGTCAAAACAGACTTTGTAAAATAAAAAAAAAAGCAGACTTTGTGTTATTTGAGTCCTATTAAACTTATTAATGATTGTTTTATGGCCCATAATATGGTCTGCCTTGGTAAGTGTTCCACGAGTTTATGAAAAGCACATGTATTCTGCTGTCATTGGACAGAATGTGAGTGCCAGAGTAAGGTGGTTGATAGTATTATTCTAATATAATTGATTTTTTGATTTTTTGCATATTTGCTGTATGAATTTTTGAGAGAAGGTTATGAAATTCTCTAATCATAATTATAAATTTATCTCCTTTTCCTTTAAGTTCTATCTTTCTCTACATTTATTTATTTATTTATTTATTTATTTTTGCGGGACTGAAGTTGAAACTCACAACCTTGCACTTTCCAGGCAGGCACTTGTGCCATGGAGCTATCTCCCCAGTCCCCTCCACACTCTTTTTAAAACTAGTCTATTCTTGGTCTATTTCTCTTTCATATGAAATTTATATTAGCTTTCTGACTTCTGTGAAATGCTCAAGTCTAGAATTCCTTTAAAGATTATGTGAGAAAAATTCTTACCTTTATAATATTTCATCTTTAATTAACAAGCACCACTGTCCAATGCATTGTTTCCACATAGAATATTACTTATTATAGAAACTTAAAGGAATATCTTTTTTATTCCATCAATCTATCTAAAGTAATAATATACTACTTCCCCAACAAGCATTAATTATACACTCCCAATGTTGTTTTTACCTTTTTATTTCAAGACTTTTTATGGGGCCCAGGGAGATAGCTCAACAGTCTAAAGCGCCTGCTTAGGAAAGCTTATGTAGACACAGGGGACCACGGTTCAATCCCAGACACCACATATCGTGCTAGTACTGCCCTTAGGGTGAGCTGAGCTGACTAACATTTTTTTTAAATAATTACAGGACAATCTGTGCCTCTGCATATCTTGTTATTTAAAATCACAAACACAATAAATAATGTTAAAGGAACAAAAATGGTCTTAATTACACATAAGCAAAATGTGATGATATGAAGAGCGAAAAAGGACACAGATGAAAAAATGGAAGTAGAGGAAAAAAAGGACAAAGAATAAATTGCACGTTTGAGCAATACAGGAATTGTCTCTGCTTTAAAAAAAAAGAACTCAACTGCAGCATCAGAGGTGGAAATGCTGAAAAAATGTACTTCCAAAGGAAAAATACTTTCTTTCTTTAATAAGCTATAGTTTCTGTTTACACTGTCAAAGCTTTTTGAAGAATATGATACTGCTTCTAGCTTGTAAATTCCTCGAGGGCACAGGCCATGTCTTATAGATCTTTGTAACTCACTGAAAAACAAGATAATTACTAGCCATGAAGCTCAATAAATATCTGGGGATAGAATGACTGTAGAATTTGAAAGATGTGGAATATTTTGAAAGGAAATAAAACCATAATTGAATAAAATTTAAATGTACTTTTCCAAATATCATTTAGGCTAATTTTGAATCCATACATTTCAAAGTAGATTTAATCCTAGAAATGTAATTTATATACTTACTTAGGCATTGATTTTAAATTGATTTAACATACATTGCAATGTTTATGGCTTACTAAAACTTTCATTTGTATATGTTTCCTTAGATTTTCCTTTTAAAAAATATTTAAACTTGAAAAATTAAAAGAGTAGTCTCTAGATACATGGAGTTCTTGACCACATATATTTTTTAAAAACTATAAAATCTTAAGAGAAGGAGGAGCAAAATGGAGTGCATCTCAGGGGTAAGACATTTTTTAGCAAGTGCAAGGCCCTAGAAGTACAAAACTAAAAATTTAAAGACTTTTTTGTACCTATTTCAACAATACAAAGGATGCTGAAGGTTTTTTCAGAAAGCATTGTCAACTTTTATCAAGCTGCATTTTTAAGTTGTGAACACCTTAGTAAGAGACTGGCAGACTTATATTAGTTCTCTGTTTTAAATCAACCCAAGAAAAGTGTAATTGAAAGAATTATTTTTTCACATTCAACACAGCATGAATATATTTTTCATTAAAGTAATAATTTGTATTTTGTTACAAGTTTATGAACAAATTAGATGAATAGATACAACATATACATTAAATGCCTTATACTTCACAGTATGTATTCATTTTCAATTAAAAATTTTTTAGTTATCACAGAGCCTTGCACAAAAGCATTCCATGTTCTTTTTTATATTTTATACAATAAAGAAGAGTTAAATTTGTAAATCTAGAAATGAACAGGACACTTGCCACTCTTCATAGAAAGATTTAATTGTAGGCTAAGTAATAAATGTTTAGAACCACAGAATATTTGCCCTGGAAATTAGCCACACTTTGAAGCTGGTTCCTTACAATGCCAATGTCCTTGCTCCAAATGACTTTCTAGTTTGTCCTTCTGTAACATAAGACTAACATTTAGAATTGAGAATTTTTAAGTTGTTTAGAAATGTTTGTCTGAGTTGTATGCTGATGCCGCAAAGTTTTCTTGAGCAAAATAGCTAGACATAGCACACTATATCAGTTTATCAATTTAAAGAATAAAACGATTTGCTTAGCTCTTCAACAATTCATGAAGTATTTTCAGTATCATGACATCAGTGGTACTTCAAAACATTCCTATAGAATCGACAGTAGTACAATCCTCCTTTTACAGACACAGAAACTAAATTACAGAGAACTGAAGAACATTTCTATGATGTATACTGCCATGAAGTTCAAGAAGATCTAGATCTTCTGAATTCAAAGTTAGTACCACAGCTGTCCTATGTCACACATAATTACTGAATTACGAAGAGCTACATAGCACGGGGCCTGGCAGGATGGCTCAGTGATCTAAAGCGCCTGCTTAAGGAAAGCTTAAGTGGCTGCAGGGACCGCGGTTTGATCCCCAGCACCACATGCTGCGCCAGCCCTGTCCTCAGGGCAGGCTGAGCCAGCCATAAAAATAAATAAATAAACACAAGTTCTGAAACAAGAAAAAAAAAATAAAATAAAAAATTCTTTTTAAAAAATGAGCTACATAGCAAGATATATATCTGATAATATTTTCAAATGCTCAATTTATCTTCAAATTCTAAATGAAGGACAGAGCAGGTAAGTCAAACTTCCTCATAGCTAAGGAAGTAGAGGGGTCTGGAGCAATTCAAGGAATGAGATGCTTTTTCAGAAAGGCAGCTTTAGAAAAAGATATTCTTCAATATGCCGAGTGTTGTGTTGAAGAACTAAAACAAGTGAAAAATAGTATTAATAATGATCAATTTCTTTTTTTATTTTAAAGACTAAAAATAGCAGAAATAAAGGTAGAAAACAGTTACAAGTAAGAGTACATGTAATACAGAATTCCAAAACCAGAAAAATTTAACAATGGTTATATTACATATTTTCATCATTGGATCAGTTTAGATTAATAGATATAGGTATATAAGATTGATCAAATCATTAAACATTAACACTTTCAATAAACATTAATTTTTTTCTTTTAACAGTTGACCCAATAATGATCAATTTCAATACATGTAGTGTGCTGGATGCTTAATTAGGAAATGAATACATTTCCTTTAGCAATGAAAGCAGTTAGGCTTGTTTTACAGAGCACAACACTGAAGCTGCAAGAAGTTGAGTTCTTTATATGATACAGATGATCAATGGTGCTTCAGGAATTCGAGTATGTGTCTGACTCCAGAGCCTGACCTCTTTCCTTTCCTTATGCCATTCTGTTTACACAAGGGAGATGACATTATCTAAACATGTCTCAAAGGCATTAACCACTGTAGTTGCCATGCAGTCTTGCTCTGAACTAGATATTTGCTCAAATTGAGCAAAACTGAATGGGTAGACTCTGCGTAGTCTGAGCATTGTATGGAGAAAAATCCTTGGCAGTTATCCTGAGAAAGGAGTAAGATTCAATGTTTGAACAGTGCCTTCAGGTCAGGAAGGCAAATAGTATCCAGAGTCCACATGGGTAACCAGCAAGAAAGAAGCTAATTGCCACTATGTACTTGTTCAAACCCAAATCTGTCTATCATCTTTGATTTTTTGCACCTAGCCCACCTTATCTAGTTTAGGAGGAGGTCCCATCAACATTACTTTCAACATAGTCACTAAGTCCTTCCATATGCCTCCATTGTCATTTTTTTTCATCTAGGTCTTCCTTGTCTCCCAATGGAAAAACTGCAATGCCACACACTACTTTTTCTGACTTCACCATTGACCCCTACTGTCTATTCTGAACAAGAAGCCAGATTGATCCTGTGAAAATACAAAATTTGTCTAGTTCAGCCTACCCTAAGGGCAGGGCTGGTACAGCATGTGATTCCTGTGAATCACAGTCCCCTGCACCTGCCTATTTTATTTTGTATCTTAAGGAAGGATCTACAGGGTTCAGGGTCTCACTACTAGATCAAACTTGTAGTGATCCACCTGGTTACAGCCTTCAAAGAGCTGGAATTACAGGCATGAACCACCATGCCATGTCTCAATTGCCATCTCAGCGAGGCCCAAGGATCAAACCCCTGGCCCCTGCGCCTGCTTGCAGGCACTTTAATGCACTGAGCTATTTGGCTGGCCCTAATCAAGGGCTTTAGATATCTGGGCTATCTCACCAGCCCAAGATCCTATCTTTCTTGAGCACAGAAGCTTTCAGAGGCTTCTAATTGTTCATAGGATAAAACCAGAGTCCTTCTCAAGGCATTAAAAGCCTCCACATGGATGAGCCCCATCTGCCTTCCCAAGACTCCTCCAAGCCAAATTCCCCTTGGCCACTCTATGCCCCAAGGATACAGTAATATTATCTATAGTACTACAGTAGATACTACTTTCTAGAGCTAGGAGTCAGAGAGTCTGCATTTGTCCTCTGAGTAACTCCTTGGGTAACTACTTTAAGATTTCTGTATCTTAAACTCCCCCATCTAAAAAATGTAACAATAATAGAAGCTAGCTTCACAAGTACAACTTAATTGAGAGACTTAAGAAATCTTGCCTACCTGGAAAATGAAAGGTCGTGAGTTCAAACCTTGGCCCCACAAAAAAAAAAAAGGAGACCCTTATGTGTAAAGTTCCTCAAACAATACTTGGAGGGGCCTGGCAGGATGGCTCAGTGGTCTAAAGCACCTGCTTAGGAAAGCTAGGGCAGCTTCAGGTACCGCAGTTTGGTCCCCAGCACCACATGCTGTGCCAGCCCTGCCCTGAGGGCAGGCTGAGCCGGCCATAAAAAAATAAATAAACAAACAAAAGTTCTGAAACAAGAATAAAATTAAATAAAATAAATTCTAAAAAAAACAGTGCTTGGAATATAGTGAGCAGTTATAATGTCTAACTCAGTCTTGCCTTGGGCCATTTGTATTTGCTATTCCTGCTGCCTGGAAAGTCATTACTCCAAGTCCTCATCATGCAAGTAAATGCCTTTCTACCCTTCTTAGGAAGACAGCACAAACATCATGTTTTCAGAAAAACATCCCTGAACTCTCTTATCCCAAGGCAACCCACTTTGTTACAACACTTCATTTTGTTACCTTTGTGACACACATCACAATGTGTTAAATGATTTTTTTAAAATTGTACTTGTCTCTAGGAACTGCATTTGAACCTAGTTAGAAAGGGGAATTGAAGCCATGGAAGGCTCTTCACAATCTTTACTAGGATTGAAGTATTAGAAACCCTGGTTTTATAAATCCATTTTTATGCTTCTTGTTTGGTCAGTAATTGTTTCTTCTTTATTTCCCTTTAGTTTTTAGTAAGTTCTCTTAGAAAATGTCAGGTGTCCCAGTTGTGCTAAGGGTTTGTACCTAACTGGGCCTGAGTCAAGGAGACTACAAAGGAGAGCATAAATGACATGACAATCCAAGGGAGAGGACAGGGGGGACAGCTCAGTGGCATAAGCACCTGACTGGCATATACAAGGTCCAGAGTTCGACCCCCAGTATTGCAAAAATATCAAAAAAGTTCATTAAAGCCTCATCACTATGTGGTTCACAATGCAAGGGAGAAAACTCCAGTGTGTCAGAAAAGAACCAAGATTTGAGCACACTGCCATAGCCTAGTAGTACTTCCTAGGAGAAATGCCATATACTGCATGGGCAGAGATCATCTTAATAAAGAAGGCTAGGCCTTTTCTACACCCATTTGCCACAGCTACAGAATAGGAGGCCCACAAGTAAGAGAAGAGATTTGCAAGTAGCTCCATGCAATAAGTGTCTAGGAAGAAAGCATAGGGGCATATTTATTACCTGCCTTCTTGGCTATGCACTAGGCCAAGCTCTTCATACCTATCATCTGATTTAAGTTTCACATGGGGCTTTTTTTCTGTCTTCTTTCAATGCTCAGGAACAAACCTGGAATCTCATGTGTACTAAACAAGTGGAAGACCACTGAGCTGAACCCCTAGCCTCAAATTCCATGAATCTTTTGAGGGTCTTTTTGAAGAAGAAAAACTCAAGTGTTAGAGAAGTTCAATGACTTGCCTGAAGTTACAGACTGTTCACAGGATTTATACACAAATCTTAACACATCCCCTGCTTGATGAAAAAAGCATCTTAAGATTGTTTGCTGAATATAAGATTGTATATTTTACAGAGTTCAACTGCAAATAAAATAGTAGAGGGCAGAGGATGTACCTCAGTGGTATTCCACTGGCTTAGATTGTAAGAGACCGTATTTTCCATCACCAATATTAGAAAAAATATTTTAAAGTACAATTTTTCTCAAAATCCAACATAACACTGTACAACTGAGATTGTCAACCTGGGGTGATTTTGGCCTTGAGATGTTTGGCAATTTCTGGAGAACTCTTTCATTGTTATGGCCAATTTAAGAGTTGGTACTCACATCTAGTAAGTGGACAAAGAGGCCAAGAATGCTGTTAAACACAGTAGAATGTATAAGACACTTTCTTACAACAAAGAACTATGCAGATCAAAATGTCAACACTGAGAAGGTTGCAAACCCCTGCTGTAAAGAAAAATGTTTATGGCATAAAAGGAAATACATTACGTTGGAAGAATATATCATAAGGACTAGAACACATTTAGGTAGGTGTTTCTGTTTTGTTGTTATCATGGAGTGCTTCAGAAATTAAATGTGAAGTGCATCTTTTATCGTACTTCAGTGAGAGTAAAAATCAACTAACTCTTCTTCAAATTATCATTCCCTAAATAAAAATGAGCAAAATCCTGGACTACCAGACAAACCACTCATGATTTTACCCACCAATACTTTTTTAGTTTTTTAATTCCACACTCATCTGCAATGGCCGACAGGGATCAAAAATCTGTCCAAGCTTAAGGCTCTGGACCAATCCTGACCTCTCACTGGCATGTTCAAAAATAGCTTCTCTGACAGACTTGGATACTGTGGTCCTGGCTACATGAATGGTAGCTTCAGTTTCTATTAAAAGTCTTAAGCCTTGCACATACTTGCTTTGGTTGGTCTTTGTGGTGCAACTGTGTGAAATAAACGAATGCACCAGCACACATGAGGGCAAGCAGATAGGACTCTCACAATTGTAAGCTGTTCACAATGTTTTTCCATAGTTGTGAATTCAAGGCACAGTTGTGATGACCAGAAACAAATGGTTTGCAACAACTCAACCTAGAACTCTTTTTTCTGAAAGGTTGATAAGCAATTGCTTTGTTAAACTTTATAAATTACATTTCAAAAGAGAAAATACCATTCTAATCCACTTTCTATTGATGACAGCGAGATTAACTGTTGCCTCATATTCGTGTCTCTCCCACAATGGCTAGAAAAGAAGGCATAAGTGTTGCCTAGAGATCCACAGTTCATTGAAAAGACTCATGTTGCAAATACCAGTCTGGAAACCTACTGGCTCATAGAAGAAATACAAATAAGGAGATTACTTTGTTTATCCTCTCTCTTTTGTATCTGTAACTATATGTATGGAAAACAATGTGAAAAAGTAGATTTTAGGAAGATGCAGAAATTTTTTTATTGAGGAAGATACTTGCTAGAAATGAAAACCGCAACAAAAATACTAGTCCGTACCTCATAGGAAGGGAGGAGAGCAGAGGCTTACTGGGTGCAGTGTTTTATTCTGGGTCAATATATTTTGTGATAAGCTAGTGGTGGTGGCTGTACTGTGAATGTACAAAATACCACCAAATACCACCAAATTGTTCTTTTTAGAATGGTTATTTCTATGCAACACGAAGTACACATCAATTTTTAAGTCAAGCAGTTCTACAAGTGGGCCTTTGAAATATGCGCTTAGATAGTATACCTTCATTTCAAGGATAGCTCATGTTGTCCTAACAACGTGGGTGAATGGCAAGAGTCCTTCCTTTTGTTAAAGATAGGAGTTCATAGAGTTAGCCTGCACCTCCATCATCTCTAAGTGCCCGATGTATGTCCGTATACTTAAGCTATTCATAACATTCATATGTCTTGTGCCTTTCCAATAAAACAATTTAAAACAATAAAGGTAAGAAAGTATCAAGAAATATAATTCAAGGATATTAAAAATCTGTCGTTGAATTTTAAATTACTGGGAAACCTAACTAGTAGAAGTGTGAGATGTGCCCTGAATGTTTAGATCAATTGCTGTCCTCCAGCTCTGTAATGAACAGCAGTAGGTCTTACACTTACAGAGATCAGTATGATTTTTTTTTCCTATCGTGGATCTCTATTTCTTCAGCTTAAAGAAAAAGAGAAAACAAGCTATGAAATAGCTGACCTTTCTATTTATTTCAGATCACTCCTGAGTTACTCCAGACAAATGGCTTTTAGTCCAGGTGTCTTGTTTATCTCTCCCTGTGTTACCATACTAAACTAACCATTCGGAGATTGCCATCTGCAAAACCAGGTGGGAAACTAACACGGCATTACTACATTCCACCAGAGCCCCTTGTAAAAAAGACTTGCACCGAAGTGGGTAATTCCCTCCCTTCTTTGAAGGCCAGCATAACTCAAGGCAACATGTTCAGATAAAAATTTCATTTAGGGTTGGGCCTCCCCAGCCCTACTCCTCCATGGACCAATACATAGCCTGGGTTGTTTGATACATCCCAGAACAACACTGTTGAGAGAAGCATATCAACTGCTTCATACACACGTGTCACACACACACACACACACACACACACACACACACACACGGAGTGCTAAGTAATTCA
>PVJA010033790.1:0-11659 GCA_004027025.1 Myocastor coypus | reverse complement strand
TTTTTTCTACAACCTCTTCTTTGACTGGATATACATGTTGGGGGAGGGGAAGAGAGGAAAAGTTGGAAGAGCTTTGTTTCTTCCCAGCAACCCTTGAAAGGAACTCCCACCTTCCCCACCTCTGCTGCATCCCTCATCCTTTGAAAGGCCCCCAGCACCCACAACTAAATTCTTCTCCATGCGCACCCAGATCGTCAGTCTGAGTTTCCTCTTTGAAAGATGTCATTTTGTTGCAAATGTGAGCGAGTTTCTCCCAGAGGCTGAGGTAGTAGGTAGAGGCGGGGATAGAATTACTAAACCGGCCGGTAAAGACAACTCACAGCAAGCCAGAATGACGATCATTAGATTGCAAGTGTTTTTTAATGAATCACCAAAAATAATATGTCATTATCGTTTCCCACCGAGCCCTCTCCTTTCCGTGGGCTTTTCGCCCGCGTGGACTGTCGCCACCTCCCCCGAGCCTCGCCGCTCTAAGGCAAGCAAGGAATCCCCAGATAACTATTTAGTATAAACAAACCTCGCGGCTTTAATGGAATTACCTCAGCCTGCTAGTAAATAATTTATAGTAGGCAGTAAATAAAATATGGTTGTACGTCTTTAAAAGAGTTGTCAAGTGGAAAACACCCACCAGAGGGACGTAAACCCAGAAGATTGCCACGCTTAAAGACGCCGCTTGGGATGAGGGCCAGTGAAAAGACAACACGCTTTTATATCCCGAAGGAAGGCGTGGGTGCTGCCAGAGCCAGCGGGCTGCTTTTGGGGCTGAATCATGGGGGGAGAAAGGAAGAGACAGGATGTCTTTTTCACTTAGCAAAAGGGCAAGTGATTAAAATGCAAGGGGAGCGGTTGCACCTTTTAACAATACCTTCCATTTGAAAGCCGAAAAGCTTTCCAATTCGTTATCACACTTAGCCCTCGCGGCCACTCTTCCAAAAAGCCCAGGGCAAGGTGCGATGTGTCCCATTTTGCGGATATTTTTAAAGGGCTCCTATGCTATTCAGCAAGACCCGTGTGAGCCTGCTGCAGATTAAACGGGACGCAGGAGTGCAGGTCTTCGCAGTTTGGGCACACGCAGTTCTTTCCCCGCAGCGGCCCCAGAGCCGCTCCCCCCTCCCCCCTCACCCCCCACCCCGAGTCCTGCCCCGCACACTTGCCCGGTTTTACAACACTTTGGCAAGTCTTCTTTTTTCTTTTATTTTTCAAAGACCTGAGAACCTTTTAAAATAAATTTCCAACCGCCCCCCCCCCTTCCCCACATCCCTCCCCTGGAAGTCT
The DNA here is from genome assembly GCA_004027025.1 of Myocastor coypus. NCBI lineage: Eukaryota > Metazoa > Chordata > Mammalia > Rodentia > Myocastoridae > Myocastor > Myocastor coypus. Next base: position 10,384 of record PVJA010033790.1, on the reverse strand, counting down.
CATCCCCAGTTCAGCGAAGAGGACAGATTTATAGTCCTCTCCTTAAGGCTACCCCCAAGACAACCTTGACCATGAAACTAGAATCTCGGACACTTGACCTAAATTTCCAAGGGCATCTGTTTCCGTCTGTAATTGTCACCAGGCTTCATTTGAAATTCGATCCTGTGTCACTAATGGTATTAACAGGAGCTGAAGTCCAACCTTCCAACGGGAAACTGTTGCGTATGATTTCACATCTAAACGAAAGTAAATCAGTTTCTCCCAACCTGCAGCAACCTCTCCTCGAGTACAATAAAACTCTTGTCGCGATCAATAAATCTCTGATTTGAGGCAATGAAAATTAGATAACTGCTCTCTCTCCCTCTTTCTGTCCCCACCCCTCAATTAAGACAAAGCCACTATTCAAAGAACAGGGCATCTTGTTAACCATTTTTGAAGTCCCTCCCTGTACTGGCTCCTTTCAGAAACTCACTTCTCAGTCATCAGAGAAAACCAGACGTTTAATTAGGGTGACTTTTGTTCGATCATTACGGATAATAAAGGCAACCTTTTCGCTAGATACAATTATAACACAAGCTGCTCCAACACCTGCACGGATCGCATTTGTCTCCAGCGTGGTTTTTCACTCCTCCTCTAAACTGCCTTTGAATTTCTCCTTCTCTTCAGACCAGAAGATTTAATATGTTGCAAGAGATAGATTTCACGAAAACGCGTTGTCCCTTCTGTAGCTACATCTGCTCCGACCTATTAAGAAAAGTAAGACATTTTGATACTAATTGTAAATAAATTGTGATGTGTTCACCGAGTAATTGATTTAATGAAGTTCATATGAAACTCCTGAGATTGGCCCTAGAGAAAGGCCCCCTGGTGCGTCTATTGTAGAGGCAAAGGAAGGGGTTTTTTCCATTAAAAAAGAGGTGACTGGCGGTGGGGGGTTCTGGGGGGCGAGCACAGATGTTACCTCCTGGGCAGGCTAGGTGGCGGGAAGGAACGGCCTGGATAGCGCCTCCATCCTGCCGGCCGCTTCCTTCCAGCCCCACCAAATTCAGCGGCAAGGGCGACTCCCCACAGGGTCCCGGCAGCCAGACCCACACACTTCACAGGCAGACCTGGGCCAAGGAGACCTGGGCCACTTTGCGTGCTGCAGGAGATAAACAGAGCGTTGCCCTGGATCCTGTTCTCCAGATTTCTGAATGCTCCACAATAGCCTCAGAACCTCTTTCTCTAGCCCGAAGGCCTGAGGCTGGGAGGCTAGGAGGACAAGCGGGAGCCTGGTAGTTCTCCCCAGAGTCCTGGGCCCCACGCAGCAGCTGAAAGTGGAGGGGAAAGGACAGAGCTTCAGCAGCTAACACCACGAGGGCCAATAACTTCGGGGTGGGGGACTGAAGCCTAACATACAAGCAAAAATGCGTGCATTCATCCAGACGGTTTTTCAAGCCTTCTGACCAGCCCAGTCTGTGAATTAAAGGCTCCAGAGTTGCAAGGTGCAGACAGGGAATAAGAATTTTTGAACACCTACTGTGTGCTATAAAATCTGTGCTTCATAGACACTAACTGCCTTCCTCCAAGCAACGGGTGGGAAATTGCTATGGGTCCTCTTCAATAGATGCAGAAACTGAGGCCAGAATGGGCATTTGCCAGCAAGTGCCAGCGATGCCCTGACCACCCTTGGCTTTTCTAGGAGGAGGAAGAATCCCACAAAAACAGCCTCAATTTGCCCCCAAAGCCCTCCGCAAGCCCTTCCAGAGTGAAGGTGTAGGATTCTGCACAGGAGGCAGGGGAGAAGTGGTGCGGACCAGCCGATACCTCCTACTTGGCAGCGCTCAGTCTTCCGCTGGAGTTTGAAACTTTTGTTTCGTTTTGTTTAGAAGAAAGAAGAGCTTGGCCGAGTAATCAGAGCCCGAGCTCAGCTAAGGACCGCATCCGTGTTGCTCAGAGTTGCCCAGCTGATGAGCTTTATAGGAGTTGCTTCCCCCCGAGGTCCCAGAAGCCGTTAATTTGGGTCGCAAAATGCTCACAGGTGACACCGAGGCCACATTGGGTCACAGATGACTCTGCCTGCTGTCCTACGCCTCCTCCGCCGGACTGCAAGCAGGGATGGGGCGGTGACAGACGGCCTTCCCCAGCCCCCTCTTATCCTTTCCTCTTGGGAGAACTGCACCCTCTCGGTACAACTAAAAAGAGACTGTCCGCCGCCACTCAGGAGCTAGTTTCACCCTCAGGCGCGACTCCGAGTTTAAAACCCAGCTGGATACAAATAGTCAATGCCCAAGCCAGACCTTGGTCACGTTCCCTTTGGGAGGGGCGAGACACAATGCGAAGGAAGGCGAATAAATAAGCCCCTTGCTTTCATTTCCCACATTTCTGACTGGGCAATACACCGTACTCAGTGCGGGGGTGGGATGGGGTGGGATGGGAAAGCGAATGAAGCCAGGCAGAACCGAGCCACCTTAAGCCTACCCCGTCCTGGGTTATGCTGAGCACCAAATGGCCAGTTTACTTCTTTCAAAGGAGCTCCCCATTCCGTGCTCCTGTCTGGACCAGTCCAGTGCAGGCCCACCCCAGCCTCTGCTCAGGGACAACCGCGTTCGTTGTCTCCTGTACTCAGGCTTTCGAGACCAGACGCAAAAGGATGGGGCTAGCTAGCCCTCCTTGTCCTGGTACAGGGGAAACCCAGCTAGCCACCCTTGCCTCAGGCTTAGCGTTTCTGAAACACAAGAGGGACCTTAAGGACGTCTGGGGGGCCCCTCCCTCATCTCTGGGCCTGGAGTAGGTGAGATGTAGAAGCCACTTTCTCCCGCCTAAGTCCCAAGGCCACTTTCCAGGGCCAGAAGGTCCCAGCCATGTCTGAGCTTTGGCACGCTTGGCGGCCGCAAGGTTCCACGGGCGGCAAGGAGTGGTTTGGCGACAGTGCGGTGGATCAGGAGGAGCCCAGGGCGTTGGGCTCTTCGGGACTGTTGAGGGGGGCGCTTGTTGGGAGCGAAAAGTTAGGCTTTGAGTGGCTTGGCTGGGCGGGATTGTTTCGAGCTGACCTTTTCTGCCCGATTAAGTGGGCACCAGCTGCCGATAAATGCGCGTGAGGAGCAAGTTGCTTTTGTTAACAGCTCTCACTCGCATTCCTAGGTCTGAGTGAAGATTGACAGGGCCCTAGAGGGACTGGGACTAGGGCCATCCTGTTCGTGTGAAGTTGCAAACGGTGTGCCCCAGGACTTACCCATCTCGGGCGGGGCCGCACCCATGGCTCAGGCAGCCCAGTCGTCCTGGTCGCAGCGCCCCCTAGGGCCAGGAGGTGGGTCCCGGGCGGGCTAGGACCAGCTCAAGGAGCGGCTGGAGACTCACGGGAGGGGGTGGCTGTCGCGAAGCTGGTGCGCTAGGACCCCGCCTGAGAAGCGGTCACCCGCGGGGGTTTGGCTTCTGAAAGTTCGATTTGGGGAGCTGAGAGTGGAGATTTACGGTCCTGGAGGACAGAGCGTGAAAGCGGGATCATCATCAGTTTTGACTGAAAGAAAGAAAACATATCTTTAACAAAAAGAAAGGCCCTTGCCATTCACCCGCGTTGTTAGGACAACGTGAACTATCCTTGAAATGATTAGTTCCACTTCAAAGGAATTTACATTCAACAGTGAAAACTCAGCCTCTTTTTATTTATTCTAAAAGACTTTTCACTAAGAAGAGTCGTATGTTCAGTCCTTCTATGTATTTTTCAGCATTCACCGTGCACTCGTTTTAAATCAACAGAGAGCGCCGCACAACGCACTCATTATACGGAGCAGCCTTGGGTTCCGGGTACCCAGAGTCACGGGTACTCAGGGCAGAGAAGAGATGGTTGGGGTAGAAGTTGAGAGCTTGGAACATAAAGGAGCCCACAAGGCGTGGAGAATCCGCGGGGTGGGGAAGGGTTGAGGGGTATAGAACCCGCCCATCAGAAATAAACCACATCCAAGCCCAACCCAGGTACAGGAAACGATAACAAGAGCGCATGGCACTTTGTACAGCGCCGGGCACCCATGATGTTTCTCGCGAAGAAAGTGGACCTGAAATTTTCTAGCAATGTCTCAAGGACAAGTCCTCCAAAGTAATTGGGGCGGCGCAGCTCACCAGGCACGGTGCAAGCCTACCTCTACACACTGATAAATTTTAACTCTGTAGCTCTGGGTGTTACACACACACACACACACACACACACACACACATTCCTAGGGGTCACAGGTTGGTGCCGCACCCTCATCCTATCCCTGTCCCTCTGGTGCCACTTTTCACCGAATGCAAGAGAGCTCCAACCAAAAGAACACCAGCACAAAGTGCATGTTCCTGCACATGCTACCACTCTAACGATTCTGGATTGTCCCTGGGCTGCAGGAATGCTCTACCCACTCTGGGGTGCCAGCGGCAGCCAGCAATTCTCAGCTTCCCATAAACCATCCCCCACCTCCACTCCTACCCCCACCCCCACGCTGCAAAATGCAATGCATCAGTACTAGGCGAAGTTTTTCTCATGGAGAACAATAATGCTAAACTTTTTCCTGAGGACCTTTTCGGGCTTGCAATTAAATATAAAAGGATGCGTGTTAGTCATTGGATTGAAGAATTTATTACCCATTTCCTAACATATGCCGAATCATTCCTGTCCCAGGCTGTCTCACACACACACCCACCCCTCCCCGCGCCGCAAATAGCAGCATAACTTCTGACCAAGATTTCTTTCCAGGGAGGTTTTCTGCCCTCTCTTAGGAGATTGGGAAGCGACGACCACAACTTGCTGGGCTCTCAGTTAAAGCTGAACACTGTTTTTGCTGCCTGGTAGCAAATGTGTAAGCTAGGGCAGTGACTGAGAAGCCCTGCTTCTGCTAAGGTTGGGTAGAAGAACCATTTCAAGGAAGGGATTGGATGACCGCTTGGGACTGTGTTTTCTTCACCATTCTGGAGCTGAGCTGCTCCTCTGGTATTTTTCCTTTCCACCTCGGTATTAGGGGCTTGCTTCACTTTCTCAGCTGGATGCTTTCCTCTGTATCTTCTGATCCCAAACTCTGGCTTTGCCTAAGGCGTCTCCTAATGGCTCCATCTCCCTCTCAGGGACAGTTTTCATGTTCTCTATCTCCTGTGCCTTTGAGGGGAATTGAACTACAACTGAATCAGAATCAAAGGCAAAACTGTGAGTTTGTCTACTTTCCTAGGTAGCTGAACAGAATATACAGACAGTGGTGAAACTCCAACCTCACCTCCCCTGCTTCCTAACTAGGTTTGTGGATTGGCATTTTTCTTCAGTGCTATCTGTGCTTCTCTGTAGGTATCAGACACATCCTGGTATCAGTCCCAAGGTCTGTTTCTATGTACATAGCCTTTCAGTTACCACTCTTGATCCCAGGCAGTGAAAAAAGAGGAAAAACGGTGGTGGGAAAAGAGAGGCTTTAGCAGAAAGCAATGCTGGGAAGGCGAGAGGAGGCCTCCAGTTGAAAAGGCTTGAGAATGAGGCTGAAGCTCCAAGCTAGCTCCGGTGGGGGAGGGTGGGAGGCAGCTTGTGAGAAAAGTGACACATCCTAAAGCACACCCCAGGAGAGCTCAGGGTCTAGGAAGGACTCAAAACGCAGTTCTAATTACTTTTCATGCTCCCAGAACAGGGGCTGCTTTTAAGTTGTATTTTAAAAGCTTGTTGTTGCACAGAGCTCACATTTGAAAGCACCATTTATACATGTTAACTTTTTATATAAGGTGGGAGACTGGTAAACGCTAGAAATGTCCTTTTCTGGCAAAATCAATAAAAACTCCAAATTGGAAAATTTTTAGAGAAGTTGTCGCATTATTATAACTGACAAGTTGCCTCTGAGAGATTGGTCAGCCCTAAAATTTGTGGATCATAAGAGAGAAAGAAGCCAGTGGTTATGCTTTGTTGCTGTTTGATGTATCTCTCAGGTAGCAGAGGCTCTAAGTGTGAAAATAAAACACAACTGCAGAGCAGACATCCGGACAGCAGAGGGCACACTCGTCACTGTCAACCTCCATTTCCAGATTTCAAGGTAAGGAGGGTAGTAGGTGAGGCAGAAATGATGGGCATTGGTACATTGGAACGGGCTCCAATGGAGAGCTGGACAAGGAATAATTGATTTCCTGAAAGTAAACATGAAGAGAGAGAAAAGAGACATGTTATGATTTATACCCATGGAGATCCCCTTAAGAGAAGTACTGCAGGCTGAAAAGTGGGCTTACAAAATCTTGATCTGGCTGGTGTACATTTGAGGTCAACCTGTTTACTGAACGAAAACCTTAGCTTGCTGTCTGGTTGGGATACCTTGAAACACTTGGGCCTTCTCAAAGCCAAGTTAATTGAGAATGCTCTAAGTAACTCTGTCCATGACACTGAAAGATCTTTGTTTCTAGCACCTTCTTGTAATTCTTAAATCCTCCTCATTAGTTTTAAGGAATGGAAATGGATCTAAATTAATATTAATTTTTCTTTTAAGAATATGTCATTCTAGGGGCCCGGCGGGATGGCTCAGTGGTCTAGAGTCCTGCCTGGGAGGGCTTGGGCCGCTTCAGGGACCGTGGTTCGATCCCCGGAGCCACGTGCTGCGCCAGCCCTGCACTCGGGGCGGGCTGAGCCGGCCATGGAAATGAGTGAATAAACAAAGGTTCTGAAACAAGAAAAAAATGAATAAAAATAAAATTAAAAAAAAAAAGAATATGTCATTCTAGGAACAAGATAAAATGTCACCACACTGTAAATTTCTTATGTTGTAATATCCCAAATCATGATTTCTTAAAGATAAACGTATAGGAAGGGATGAAGGTAGCAAGTAATGCTGACCACTTGCTGACTCTGTCATGCTGTGTCGTTCAGCCTGACAGCTGTTGTGTGAACAATATTCAATCTTGTGTAGTAGAATTGGTAGAAGCCATGATCCTTTCTGGTTGGACAATGGCAACAAATAAGTTGCAAACAGAAACGATCAAGGAAAAAGAAAGCCAACAGCCAAGGCATTCTTTATACTAAGAAGGATAAAGTTCTGAGATGAAGTTAGAATACTAAGTTAGTAGGCCCTTAATGTTCTCATGGGCTGTTATTGGGACACTTTTGAAAACCTTCAGCTTAAACAATGTCATTGTTAGTTCTGTTAAGTTGCTTATGTTCTTTGCACCTTTTCAAGCCATACTGAAGATATGACTTTTCTCCGATGAGCTATTTCACAGTGATTTTAAACATTGCAGGAAATTTATTCAATTTGGTCTTCATGTTGCTGTCTAGATTTATCTACCAAGAAGAGAGGAAGTACAACTGATTATATTGTTCCACATATTAACTGGCACAAAACCGCTAATACTGACAATAAGAATGCCATGTGCAGCCATAAAATTCTGTACTTACTAAGCCTAGACCATGTTTTCATTAGTTGAAATTGTGAACTTCCTGATAGCCGAAAGTCTACAATATTGTAAAATATGCCTGTCTCTCCCCTCACCCTACCACATTTTAGAAGAGATATCCAGGTTGTCCTCAGTCTATCATTGTACGGTTATGCCTTAAAAATAGCTTGTGAGCTTTAAGAAGATTCTTAGTTTAGGATTCAACTGAACAAGTCACTTATTCACTCTGTGACCTAAAGCAAATGATTTCTTTTCTGCCTCCTTTCCTTCCTCTGTAGAGCAAGGAGGTTGTGCCTAATAGTTGTTCTTGGATTCTTCCAATGTTAATATTATAAGTCAATGACCAGAAAAGGTCAGCAAAACCTTTAAGAACTGTTAACATGCTATCATCATAGGGGCTGGGGAGATAGCTCAGTGGCATCATTATCTGCCTGGCAAGAGCAAGGTCCTGAGTTTAATCCTGGGACCAAAAACACAACAAAACAAAAGACAGAATTATCATCATGCTTCCCTTACATTGTTATTGGTATTGCTGCTATGAGGACATACTATACCACTGCGCTACACCCCAGCTTCTGTACTCTTGCTTATCTTTCTTTCCTGTGCCTCAAAGCCCCTGTGTTTTCCATACTTTTGTATTCCTCTGCCTCTGGAAACAGAAAAATTTAAAAAGTAAAAAATTTTGCCGATCCCTGAAGAGATTGCATTGTAAGTCTTGAGTATTTTGTGTTTGCCTGGTGTTGGCAGTTGAACCCAGGGCCTCACATGTGCTGGGCAAGTGCTATATGCTGATGTACATTCCCAGCCCGGTAGAATAAATTTTGGATAGAGTAGGGATTTTTTTGTCTATCTTCGCAGTGAGAACTCTGCCAGTGGTAATAGAGCTGGAAAACACAAAGTCCAAGTATCGGAACAGCAGAGAGCTAGGGCAATTGTCCAACCCAGACACTCCAAGGCAGCCATCACACTTTCAGCTTCTCTTGCTAAATTTGCTAACATATGGGCACTTTTACAATTTTTGTTAAAGCAAGTGGGCTCTCAAAGTCCTTATTTGAAGCATTTGCTCATCCAGCTGTTAAATAATAATGAATAATCATAGATCAGGGTCCTAAACTCAATCGTCAGGCAGAAAGTAGGGAATATAAATAAGATATTGGAAGGGCAAAGCCATAAGGAATAGTGGCAAATCAGAGAATACCAAGCTAAAGACATTCAGTGGCAGGCAAGATGGTAGAATAGAGGTGGCCAGAACACACCTACTTCTCCACAGGATAAAAAAAAACATATCCAAACTAACAGAAAAAAACAGAAACTTCTTGACATTATATGTGGAGGTGAGTTGCTGTGGAAGAATGCTAGAATTCATTAGCCGAAGCAGAGACTTAGTGAAATGCAAAGATTTAGAGTAGGAGCATGGGGGGCTAGGGAGATAGCTCCGTAGGATAAGCCTTTGACTCACAAATGCAGGGACCTGAATTCAATCCCCAGTTGTGCAATAAATAGATAGATAGATAGATAGATAGATAGATAGATAGATAGATAGATAAAACATAGCATAAACAGCACTGTGGCCCACCAGCAAGCATGGGAAAGAGATTCTTCCCTCTGAGGGAGTAGAGGTGAAAGAGTATCTTTCTTGCAGAGAGTATAAATAAGAGACCTGGAGTCTGAATAGCAGGCAAGCTTTAGAAGGTTTATTTCAGTGATTTCCCAGAGCAAGCCATATTGAGAAGGGCCCTATTATCTGAGTTTGTATTGCTCCAGGGAGCAGAATATGGAGTACACTGGCACCCTAGGGACAGCATTGTGCTCTATTGCTCATTTGAATTTTGGCCTCAGGAAACACTATTGATTCATGGCCAGTGACTCTGACAAAGTCCCGTGAATGTTATGCTGAGGGGAGCATGGGCTACAACACAAGAGAGCAGAGGGCACAACCCTCTGGAATCAAAAATGGAGGAATCTGCCCTCTGAGCGGCAAGTGTGACCAACTGCATGTGGTCTCACCTAGAATCCAGGGCTGAAGGTTCCAGGTTGGAGGGACACAAGTCATGTGGTTCCTTACTCCCTCTGAAGCACAGACATTTGTGATTCAGCTGTCCCTAACAGGCATCAGGGAACTCACCTCCACTACTGCCTTTGCACCACTCCTGAGGCATGCCCAAAAGAAATTCTGAAGAGTCTATATGCCCAGAAGAACCCAAATTCTGTCTTATTCTGAGAAGAATTCCAATAAGCTGTAGCTGCAACTCACTTCCACCTGATATCTGGCTAGTGCCACAGCCCAAAGTACTGAGAACAGAAACCCTCCTGAAAAACGTTTTGCTTTCGGGTCACACAATCTATGAAGACCCAAGAGAGAAGTAACTTTCCATTCTGAGGCAAGGCTTTGCTATGCAGTTCAGGCTGCTCTTGAACTCACTGTGTAGTGCAGGGTAGCCTGAAACTCACAGCAATCCTCCTGCATCAGCCTCCTGAGTATTGCACTACAGACATGTGCCACCATACCAAAGCCAGAAAGAAGCTTTCATCAGTATAGAATGTGAGGGCCGATGAGATAGCTCAGCAGCAGCAGCAACATAAGCACCTACCTGATAAACACAAGGTCCTCAGTTTGACCCATTACAAAAAATTAAGAAGTGTGGCATGTGATACTCTGCTATGGTTCACATTTGCAATCACCTCACATAAAGAATGTTATATTATTTATATTTTCTTATATATATATTTTGTCCTTCATCTTCTAAAAGTGTTTTCTTTATACTTTCTTGACATTCCTGTTCCCCCCTTTTCTTTTGTAAAATTATAGTTTCACCTTATTTTGAAGAGGAAAAACAAAAGTAAGAAAAACAAAAACAGGCTGGGCGTGGTGGCTCACGCCTGTAATCCCAGCACTCGGGAAGCTGAGGCAGGAGGATTGGTGTGAGTTCGAGAACAGCCTGGGCTACAAAAGTGAGCTCAAGGCCAGCCTCAACTGTATAGTAAGACCCTGTCTCAAAAAGACAAAAAAAAAAAAAAAAAAAAA